>JAADWT010000060.1:0-41963 GCA_023336285.1 Pythium grandisporangium
CATTCCCGCCGGAATTGGTTGAGCTCACGTATATCCAACTCGCGGCGTGAGCAGTCCGGTGCCGAGCGTGATGGGAGACGAATGCATTCACTTAGGGTCATTCATTATCTATTGTCTTGTATTTTAGCTTGAATATGGTGAGTACGTCTTGCACCAGGAGCGTCTTTGTTCTGTTGTTCTGGTCAGCGTGTATGCTTTCGCCCTTGCGCAGCTCTCACTGCCGAGGAGGTCTAATACCCAGCCAGGCACGCCAACCCGCGCTGTCGGAAGAGAACTTGACTACACGCGAGTGAGAGATTGCTGATGGAGACGCATCAACCCGTGAGAGAGAGAGATGCACCTGATGTCTATCGCATCTGCATTGATGGCTGTGTTTCTTTCGGTCAAATCATTTCCAAGAAGAAAAAAATCGTGGATTGTCACGGCAACGGCTGCAAGAGTGCTGAGACAGTAAGAAGTAACCATTGAAGTCCATCAGCTCGCACCCCTTCGCGGGTGCTCCAACTATTCTGTGATTGGGTAAAATTATCCGAAGGATACTTCTCCAGCCAATCACAGCGAGGTATTCAGTCGTCCCATCCGGGCCGCGCAACTGCGTTGGGATTCAGGAGACATCCAGTTGATTTCAGTGCGCTGAATCATGAACCACTCACAATTCACAACACTTGAGCTCTACGGAACTCGATACTCCTCATTTACACCAAATATTCAATCCTACAGGTCTTTTCCTGGTACTTTCAACTTTACTGCACATGGAGCTCTTTGTTTGAAAATAAACTTTGACAAGAGTAAATTCGCACCTGAATCGAAATTTTGAGGATGGGGTGCTGCAGAGAGTGCGATGAGCTTCATCCATACCATTGCATGGCCAGGCCGACAAGGGTGCGATGCCTGTCCCGTTGCGGGATGCACCCGCCAATTGTTGCGTGATTTGCGTAGCAAGCCAAAGCACTCTTGCAGGACCTCTTCGTCTGCTCACTTTCTGAAGCGCCACGCCAGCCCTCAAGCAACTCCTGATAAGTGCCCACGCTCCGCCGCTCGCTTGCTTTACCTACATTCGTTCCTCCACCACGATGCCTCGCTTCGCGACGCTCATCGCCTGCGCGGCCGCGCTGGTGCTGTCGATCACCACGAGCGTGACGGAGGCCGCCAGCTCATCACCCGGCGTGATTATCGTGCGCGGCAACAAGCTGTACAACGTCAAGACGGGCGAGCGCTTCATTCCAAAGGGGGTACGTTCTATCCGTGTTGGGCGCGATGATGTAGTGTGGGTGGTACGCTGTGTGCGGAAGACGATCTCATGGAGAATTCTTTGTGGATGCATACGCTGTCTCGTTGTTTTTTTCTAGATGACGTACGAGTACGTCGTGAGTGATGAGAATTACGAAAAGTATTCCAAGGCCGTGATCGACGAGTACCTCAAGGACATGGACATCAACACTCTGCGCCTGTACGACATCAACCCGGACCTATCGTACGACAAGTTTATGACCGACATGGCGGCGCGCGGCGTCTACGTGATCGTGGGCGGCACGCCCGACAATAGCGACTTTTACGAAGGCTACCGGTACGCGACGCTGAAGAAGGGCACCGGACCCGAGGAGGGCGAGACCTGCTACTCGCCCGTGCTGCTCGAGTTTGGCAAGAAGGTGCGACGTCCGTTTCCATGCTATAGGAGAGGCTTAGGTTGGATGGATGGATTGATGGAGCACCTCGGCACTAACGGATGGGTGGATGAATGGGTATGCTGTTGTTGGTGCTGCTATCGTGTACAGGTGGCCAGGAACTTTGCGAAGCACGACAACACGCTGGCCATCTTGATTGGTAACGAGGTCATGCAGACCGACCTCACGGCCGCGGCATGCATCAAGCAGTACACGGCTGACCTCAAGCTGTGGATGCGCAGCAACAACAAGAAGATGCGCACAATTCCATTGGCGTACGCGGCCGCCGACAGCTCGTACGCTGGTGAGATTACGAGCGCCGAGGAGTACCACACGCTCAAGATTCAGGGCCTGCTTTGCGGCGATGAGATGAAGGACGGCATGATGGCCAAGAGCATTGACATCTACCTGATCAATGAGTACCGGTGGTGCCCCGGCGGCACCTTCACGGCCTATCAGCAGATCCAGGCCATGGCGCAGGGACTGCCCATCGTGATCGGCTTTGGTGAGTACGGCTGCAAGCTGTCAGCGGGTGAGGCGCGTGACTGGCCCATGGTGGCCTACTTTTATGATGCTCCCAACGCTACGGAGGGGTTCTCCGAGTACTGGTCGGGTGGACTCGCCTACTCGTTTGGTGAAGCCAAGCTGCCCAAGGGCTCACTCTTCCCCATGTTTACTGGTACGTCGATATTGCTTTTCCAGGTCTGATCGTCATGTCCTTGTTGATTCGTTACTGACGAGATTGCTCTCGCTGGTGGTGTTTCGATTTCAATTTTGGTTTTGATTGTAAATGCAGGCGGCTCGATGGACCCGCTGGGCAAGCCCAGTTCATCGCCCACGCCCGACTATGAAAACCTCAAGGAGATGTTTGCGGCGCACCAGTCGTACTCGGAACCGGCTGAGTGGGACAGCGATGACAAGTGCAAGTGGACGCCATCGCTACCCGAGATTAGTGCGAGCAACACGCGCGCTACCACCAGTGGCTGGATTATCGGTGACTGCAGTGCCGACGTGCTCAAGGTGGTGGACACGGACACGTGGACCACGTTCACACGCCAGGGCGTGGACTGCGACAATGGAGTGGATTGTCACGTGAAGATGGATAAAGCCGTGGGCACAACGCAGGAGGATATCTGTGGCAAGAAGTTTGTGTCCACGCAAAAGCCCGTCGTGCTCCCTGGTCCGAAGCCGGATGGCAGCGGTGACAGCGGATCAGACTCTGCCCCAGCGGGATCCAGCGCGGTCTCGACAACCGCGAGTGTGGCTGGTGTCCTCGTGGTCGCCTGGACGGCCTTGCTGCTGCAGTGATTGACTCATAACGAGCTCATAGAGGATGGTATCGACTGGTATATGGATACAGATAAAAGTGCTCGTTGCGCTTTTTTTCATTTGTTAATTAAATGGCAAGGATTGATGATTTGCAGAACTTGTAAAGGTGTTACTGGGTCCTTGATGCTCGTCTGGATTTGCTTCGATCAGCTAATAATGTGGCAGGGATTGACGGGCGCATGCGCGAGCTGCTGGACTTGGTCAGGCACAATGGCTCCGTTCGGTGCTGGACTGAACTGATTCCTCTCCAATTCTCTGATCTCATGGTAGTGGCCAAGCGTGTCAGTGGTGATCAATTTGAAGCGTTCCTCAAATCGTGAGAGGGAGAACGCACAGGTATTGAAGCTGAGTGAGCAAGGCGAGTGATACGGGCACTTCGCCTACGAAATAGTTATGGTCCAGACGCAGCACTTTGAGCCCAACGAGACGTGATATGGTCGCAGGCACGGAGCTGCTTAGGAAGTTGGAGCTAAGGTCCCTAGGGTAGGAGTTGGGAAAGAAAGAAAAAGAGAATCAATTCCCCACCACATGGCAACCTGGCAACACCATTTACGATGTGCGCATACAGCTCCTCGAGGTACTTGAGCGCGTCGCGTGGGAACTCGATCGGAACGTAGCCCACGAGGTTATTGCTCGGTAAGTGAATGGAGCGAATCCGTCCGTTGCTAAAACACCCCACGCCGTACCACTGTGACGCCGCCAGATTTTAACTCAACCATGGTTGCGAACACTATCCACCAAAGCCAAGATTGTCGCGTGTACCTGGTCGAGACACGGGTCGCTTCTCTCGTTCTGTATATCCCAGCCACGCGTCCATCGCGGGCCCTCAGTTGCCCAATACAGTAGTTTCAGTGCGCCACGCTCACTGCGGGACGTGCCGCCAGGCCATGACGCGCTATCCACGTTCGCTCCGGCAGCGATCAGGTATAACACCACCACTGCCACGGAGAATCTCATCCAAAACGCTGGTCCTCAACGCGCTAGGCAAGCCAGCCGTGGTGCAATGGCTGCCCACAAACAGCCTGCCACCAGTGGTGCAATGGTGCGATGGTGTATTGTGGTGCACCCAAAAATTGCCCACATGTAGCCATCTAATCCCTCCCAACCTGTTGAAACGCATATACAAGTACAGTGGAGGGTAACTGGCCTTCAAAAGTGGATAATTGGAAGTTCCCCGTAAGTAAACCCGTAACCATTTATTTTATCGAGTCACCGCCGCCACTGCAGGGTCGGCGGGCGGCAAACGGAATTGCTAGACCATTGCGTCATGCTTGTCGAGAAGCCCGAGCTCGTGCGCCACGCGAGCGCGGCTGGCAATGGTGCGAGCGCATGGGGGGTGTCTGGATGAGATAGGCGGCGGTGCGTGTGGTCTTTGAATGCTATGTGCTGACCTGTGGGGAATGACGTGTATGTGGCGCCACAGCGGCGGCGATCTATGGTGTTGACGCGCATCCAACCCGAGAGCTCTTTGCCACCGCTGGTGGAGGTTCGTTCCCAGTGGATGGATCCACAAAACCCTTCAAATGCTGTTGGTGTGGTTGGCACTGTGATCGCTGGATACTGAGTGTGGGTGGCTGCTGGGTTCATGCGGTAGATGGCTCGGTCAAGATCTGGGCGTTGGCTCCAGACGACGATGGCGAAGGGGTCGCCACGTTTGAGCTGCTAGCGACGCTGTCGTTCCATGAACAGGCAGTCAATTGCGTGCGGTGGGCGGGCCATGGCCGCTATCTAGCCTCCGGGTCGGACGATCACCTCGTAGTTCTGTATGAGCTGCAGCCCGGTCCGCCGCCGCCTGTTCCGTTCGGCTCGAATGCGCAGCGCAATAAGCAGAACTGGGGGCGTTGCGCGACTCTCAAGCGACACACAATGGGTAGGTTGACGGTGACGGTTCTGGACTGAGAGCTGGGTGGTGTAGCCTATGTGGTGGCGATTGTAGTCATGAATTGCTGTGCTCTGTGTGGAAATACAGATGTCCAAGATGTAGCGTGGTCACCAGACGATCGACTGCTAGCCACATGCAGTATCGACAACTCCATCTGCATCTGGGCTGTCGACAACGTGGGCACACCCGCAGTGATGACACAGCCCCTGCAGACGCTCATGGGACACAACGGATGGGTCAAGGGCGTGGCATGGGATCCAGTAGGGAAGGTAGAGCGAGGTTCATGCGGAAGTTGGGACCGGCGCACCGTTTATAGTGGAATCCGCTAGGCCTTTTGCTTCTGGTTTTGGTTTCTGATCACTGTCGTGGGCTTGATGGGATGGTATTTGGTGTAGTATTTGACCAGTGCGGGGGAGGACAAGACCGTGCGTGTGTGGCGCGTAGACTCGTGGAAGGAAGAGCAGGTCGTCTCCGAGCCGTTTGCAGCCTGTGCTTCGACATCGCACTTTCGCCGACTGTCATGGGCGCCCGATGGCTCCATGCTCTGTGCCACACACGCCTTCACGTCCAAGAAGAACATTGGAGCTATCCTGGACCGCACCACCTGGACTAATGAGGTCAAATTCGTTGGTCACCAGGGCATGGTAACTTGTGCCCGATTCAATCCCAAGCTATTAGGTGCGTTGTTGTTTCGTATCACCCTCTCTGGTAGCAGACATGGTATCTAATCCTTTCCAATTTGTATTCTTGTCGTGCAGTCCACACGGAAACGTCTGCAGACACCGAATTTGCGTGTTGCGCTCTCGGTGGAGATGATGCCACCGTGAGCATTTGGCTGGCACACCTTGCGCGTCCACTGACTGTGATCAAGGACTGCTTTGATGCAGCCGTGACCGATCTATCGTGGTCTGTGGCATCATCCATGCTGATCGCTAGTTCGCTGGATGGGTCAATCTGCTGTTTCCAGCTTGGTGATGAAGAGCTGGGGTCTCCAATCTCAGATGCTCGGCAAAGCAAACTGCTACAGACCAAGGTTGGTTTTACAACGGTGCAGTGATGAACACAAATGTATGGTTCCTTCCCATTTGTTGACGTTTGGATTTGTACATGTATATTGTGCATGTGAATGCTTGATCAGTATGGATCTCGCGCAGGAGTCACGCTCGCGTCGACATTTGTCGAGAATCCAACTCAACTACAGCTGGAGGAAACGTCTGCGGCAGCTGCATTGCCAACGCCGAGTGTGACGACAAAGAAGCCCTCCACTGCAGCGACTGGTACCAATACTCTGATCGCAAAGCGAAAGCCGAGCACGGTGGTTGCAGCGAAAACAGACAAGAAGCGAATCGCTCCAGTACTCATACCAACACAACCCGAACAAGGCAGAGCTGCAGAGGCACTGCCACCCAGGCCTATGGTGAATCCGGCTTCCGTTTCCAACAAGATTCAGAATATTTTGGGGCCGACCCTGCCAGATGGAGATGCCGGGTCGAACTTGATGGACGAACGCATGGCTGGCAAAAGCGAGAACGTCAAGGCAGTTGCATCCCAACAAGATCAAAATACAGGCGCTAGTGGATCGGCGGCAACCGATAAAAGACCGGTGGTCAGCAACACGGCTGCTTCGGGCGCTTCGTCAAAGCCATCAGGAGATGCCAAGCGATCACGTGATATCTCTCTTAAGCGGAAACGTGATGGAGATCGCGAACGATCACGAGCAAGTACAGCTTCAAACAGCGCTAGTGCTGTACTGGCCAAGACCCGGGAGGTTACCCCGCAGGCGGCCAAGGTGTTGCAGCAAAGGTGAGCAAAGTGGTAATTTGAACCTTGTGGTTGAGGTAGAAAATGCCATGCTTCAAACTCTAACTGTGTGATGTTTGTTGTTTTCTTTTGTGACGGATGGGTTGCGCCAGCGCGGAAAATGCGCAACCACTACTCCCAGCATTCCCGTTTCGACTCTCATTCTCAGTTGAGATTGATGTTTCCCACGATACGCCGTCTACGAAACGGAAGCCGACACATGCCATTGTCGAGGTAACCGTGCACAATATGAAGGGCACCTCGGTAGCTGACGCCGTCGGTAAGTCAGGAAGACTCCCTTGGATAGTGAGTGGCACTGCGCTTGCGAGCATTGACGATCATGTGGTTTGTATCGCTCTAGAACTGGGGGTTGTATACACGTCGATCAAATGCACAGGGCCCGGCAACAATGTGCGGTGGATCGATCGTGTGCCTGGCCGTGTTGTAGCAGTCGCAGGGAATACGTCAACTTGCGCGTTTTCCACCGCCAATGGCGACCTTTACCTTGTGAGCATGGCCGGTCGACGGCTCTTTCCATGTATTTGTACGTTACCACAAAGTCGACTTTTGCTTGCCGGGTCTAATTACTCTTGACTGTCAGCTAAACCAACAACATGCATAATCTGTGCCTCGCATGTAGCTCTAGGAAACGCTGTTTCGATGCTTGAGTGTGGGCCGCGAAAATCCGCGTTCGTGATGGTGATCCTTGTGAGCGGCGTGCTCAAGATGTGGGATATTGCCGCACGGAAAGTGATGCTCAACGACTCGATTGAACCGCTTACAACGGTACGCGCGAAACTTGCAAATCTTATTGGCTCGGACACGCTTGGACTCTCCATTGTTTGCACCTGTGGGGCTAAAAACTCATGCATTGACTCAAAATTGGTGATGACATCTACTGTAGTCATCCTATTCCTCGAATCTTCGTTTGACGTTGCTGCGCTGTAGCATCACAGCGATAGGCAGCCCGGTTGTCACATTTGCGACGTCCAATCCTGAGACCAGGACGGCATCTGTGCTTCAAACGTTCACGTTTGACAACGGCATGCAATCCTGGTACGTGTGATGTGCGCCTCTATCGGATCTCGTATCACCCGTTTGATTGACATGGTCGCTGACGAAACGTGGACGCGGTGGTTGTTTAACAGGATGCGTGTGGCGGACGACAGTTTTGTCTACTCCGATTTTAATACGTCACTCTCGACCGAGAGCGTGAACGTTCGGGAGATCCCGGTACGTCAGTCATTCATGCCATTCATTGTCGTTTATAACGCGCCACTTGCTCACCTTGCCGGGTCTTGTCACATTCCATTAGATGGGTGCACTGCGTCGCCTGCAGAATGCGTCTGGATACAGCCGAACGCAACGAGGGACAAGTTCGGAGATGCTTCGTGAGATGGCGGACCCCTTGGTGCAGCGCAACGTGACCCGAGCCCATCTCGAGCACCAAATGGCCACGTCCGTGGTGTTGCAAAGCCCCAGCGAGTATCAATACTGGTATGATCATCGTTGGTCGTGCTGGGTGTCGGTCTGCTCTCTATTCATATTTATATTCACTGACGTGGTGAGGCGTGTCTGTGGGTGTGGTGGCCTGGATGTGTCTTTTACGTGCTAGGCTGCAAGCCTACGTGCGTTTCCTTGCCTCGGATGAAGATGTCACTCGACTGGAGGAGCTCTGCCAGGAGCTCATGGGGCCTTTCCATTCGTACGTCGCGTTTCCACACTTGCTCTCGGGTGTTTTCTTCATCATCATCATTCTCTCCTCCATTTTCTTGTCGCAGCTAGCCATGGCCATGCATCGTTTCAGATGGTACACGGTTGTGCATAGGGACTGACTGACCAGTTGTTGTTGTTGGGTTATTTTCCGATGATTCATGTTTTTTCCAGTCCACGCGGACCAGACGCGCTCTGCAAGATGACTGTAGCATGGCAGCCGCGGATCCTGGTACGTGCGCTGGCCCATCCCTGCCACGAAGTGCATCCGAGGTCGTGGCGACTCTTGTAGTCAAGTCGGACTGATGGTTTCTTCTTCTTTCTCTACTTCTTTTGTTGGTCGGAACCACGTGGCAGGACCTGGCCAAGCGTACGTTGCTGCGCTCGCATGTGCTGCCCGCCATGGCCGCCAACCGCACGCTGCAGCGTGTCGTGGCCAAGTACCAGCTCATGCTGAGCGAGATGGATGCCGCTGATGGGGATACCAGTCATCCGGGCAGCAGCACCGACCCGACGGGCCCTTAATGAGACAAGCGCCTTATCAGCGGCGAGGGAGACGTGGATCGAGTGACCTAGCGAAGAGCGAAGACCATCTCCACGCACGAGGGTGCCTTTCTCAGGGCCATGGAAGGCCCCTCCCACCGCTCCTCATCTTCTCCATGCATTTGCGCTGCTATCGTGGACAAATGTGTTGTTCATATGGGCGGCGAGGAGAGATGTCATACGCCCCCTACAGTAGCCGTCGTACGTGTAACCCAGTTATGGAAAGAAATCCCCCGCCTGGGTTTTGGCCATTGTACGACCGACTTCAACCAAGACTGCTAGAGTGATGGTCATTGGGAGCGTTTGGATAAGTTGTTGTTGTTGGCGTTCTTTTTTGGCCGGTGGGGGTGAAGGGGTGTTGGTTGTTTGCGTGTTGGCGCAAGGAAAGAGGGCTGGGCTAAATCCAAGGAGTTGGCGCTTTCTGTGCGGGAAGTCTGCGTTGGATCGCCCGTCTCCTGAGTTGCTGCTTGTGGTCGGTCGCTTCCGGACCGAACGGGGCCAGACATCCCCTGGCGTTTTGCACAGCACACGTGCCCACGTACTGGTCAGTGTGAGTTGGCCACCACACCAATTCCCCATTTGGCCGCCTGTCCACTGAAACGCGGCACGGCTGTCAGATTGAGAAATCCCCCACCGCTGCTACCACCAACGCCACCAACACCAACGATCATCAATCGCCAACATCAACACCAACACCAACAACGACAGCATCGACGTTGAAGTTGAGTGCGCAAAACGCGCGCAGAGGGCAACATACAGCGGCCACTAAGGGAAACACTAAGGGAAACACGCGGCATGAGGTGCGTACGCGGCGTACGGATGGAGGGCGGGACGCCATGCAGGGAGGCTGACGATGCTGCTGCTGTTATGCCTGGTGATGGTAGTGACATCGTGTTGTATTCGACGGTCACCATGGTGCACACGCGACCGACTGCGGATGATCATGCGAGTGCGCTGTCTGTGAGCGACGGCAGCTGGGCGCAGCTGCATCTCTTCCTCGAGGTGGACTGCAAGAATGTGGGGGCGGGCAAGGGCGAACCGGCGCGGAGCCAGTGTGTGCTGCACAACTTCCGACTGGTGGCATGGGTGATCGATACGGGTGTGGTGATCGTCAACGACAAGCTCTGTGGAGGCTGCACGTGGCAGTGCCTGGAAGAAACGCTCTGGCAGCTTTCGACCGCGGATGGACATTGCTACGCGTTCCAGTTCCGCACACGTGAGCAGGCAGGCGAGTGCGCCCAGCTGATTGGTAACGTGCTAACCAACATGGAAGGTATGGTCAGGGATCGTGGCCCATGGTGAATTTGAGCAAGCTTCTGCATGGAGTGTGACGAATGATTGCTTGGTGGGGTGTCTGTGCATGAACGTTCGCATCACAGAGATTCGACGGCTGGTGAAGAAAGTGTTCCAGACGAGATCAACCACACGCGATGTACGTGGAGGCACAGGATGAAGAGGGAGATGATGGTGTGGTCTGGGTTCAGACCCTAGATATAACGATGGGTGCTGGGGGGAAAACGAATGTCTGTAAATGCAAATCAGTTCTTGTCGCTGCTGAACGATATTGGCTTCTTCAAGCTTGACGTCCAGCGGCGTTCAACAATGATACAGGTATTATTTATAACAAGAAGTGGACGCCGCATGGCATTGGCGGATGCTGTCGTTAACACGCTTTATCGTTCTGGGTTGCGTAAAGTCTGCCCACGCGGCAGTATCATCGCTGCAGGTCGGGTCGGAGTGGCGGTCACAGCGCAAGTCGGCACCTCCTGTCTATCCAATAGATCGTGCGTCATTGGTCCCTCCTGGCTCTGAGTATCAACAATTTGCAGAGACCATGCGATCAGTCGATTCGACGGCAATGATTGAGCAGATGACATTAGACGAGTTTATTGAGTTACAGCCCCATTCCTCCGACACTGACGGTGGTGAGTGTGCCATCGTTCCGATGACCATTGCTCCCCGCAGTAGATGATAGTCAGATATGTGTGAGGTTCATGATTAACTGAGTTTTGTCCTTCTTTGTTCGGATCTGGTTGGGATAGATGATCTAGGATGCCCACTGTCATTCGAGTCGACAAATGACATCACGAGCGAGGAAGTCGGGGTGGCAGCCGAAATTGATTCAGTCTTGCAGATGGAGTTAATGCCGGATACTTCGCCATCGGCTAACCGCATTAGTATGCCGTATAAAACAAGGCAAGAACTTCATGTGACTTACAATGCTGAATTTGCGCGATACGAAGGTTTGCCATGGGCTTGGAGGCGTATCAATCGCCAATTTGGTTTGCCACTTGAAGCTGTCCCGAAGCGACGGCTGGCCGCTTATGCCTCAAAGATCCCGGCTGTCTTACAGATGATGCGAGAAAACCTATTAGCGAGTGATGGGTTGAAAGCGGAAGGTATTTTTCGACTCGCGCCTGGAAAGGAAAAGTGTGCAGCTGTGAAAGAGATGATCGACGATGGGACGTTTACTGGTTGTGTCGACGTCCACATTATCGCCAACCTGATCAAGGTACGATATCTGTGCATCCTGGTATAAACTGCAGCCGAAAATTCTGATTAAAATGTGCTTTGGCAGATGTGGTTCCGAGAACTTCCTGAGAGTCTGTTCAACGTGATTCCCGAGAAACATATCTACTCCACATGTGACTTGAAGGTATTCCAAAACTCTCTGCATTCATCGTTGATTTTTTTAGCATACTGACCGCTCGTTTCGTTTATTCAAGGAACCAAATGAAGTGATGAAGTCGATGGATGCTTTCCCCCCATTGCATCGCGACCTAATGTTCTGGTTATTGGACCTCATGGTTGACGTTGTTGACAATGAAGAATACAACAAGATGTCAGCGAGGAATATGTGTACGTGAATTCTCCATCAATTGTTTTGTACTGTTGGGATATCTTTTTTATTAGCCATTTTTGCCACTTCATGTAGCCATCGTAATCGCGCCCAATTTGTTCACCATTTCCAGCGATAACCCGATGTACGCGCTTACAATGTCGCAGAAAGTGGCAGAATTTACTTATGTGTTACTTGACTCTCGCCGGAGATATTTGAACCCATAACGATGCTCAACAAATGCGCATAGTGGAAAAGTTCATGTAAGAGATGCAACTTGTATTATACATCCTATTGGAAGGAAAATCGAATATGTGATCTGGACGTCCCCATCGGATTGAACGTAAGGATATTGGTGGAGCGATTGACTTCACGAGCTGCCAATGGGGCATGTCAAACTACCATAAGGGATCAGTGTCAACTTTGTGAATCAAAGCGACCACTTCATGGGGTTGCTCGGCTTATACAAGGCACCCGTAGTCAGGAGAGATATGCATGAAGACATCATCCTCAACGGCATCGCTGATATCAGTCGAGGAGTGACTCTGAGACGGCGCAATCGAGGGAGAGACGGCTCCTTTCGTGATCATGTGAGCATTGGACGCAGAACGGAGTGCTGCCATTGTCGGAGATCGAATGCATGGGAACATGTCGTCCGTCGATGCAGCCTCTATGGCCACAGCAGCGGAGCCGTTATCGTCGCACCCAAAATCCTCCATCGTCAATGAAAATTCACTCTTGAAATCTTGGAAGAACGGGTCGTATGATTCAAATCCTGGCAATCCGTGGCCGGCGCTAACCCCATGCGAAGCGAAACGAACGGACACACTCGGAAGATCACCACATTGGTGTGAGATCGTATCAAGGCCGTCTGAGGGAAGGTAGTAATGCGGATGGAAGTGTGGAGCGGTGACAATCCCAGAGGGAAGCGAAAAATCGCGCTTGAATAGTTTTGGGGACACCACCTGTGGCGTTACCGTCGTATTCGATTTCTTCCTGCGCTTAACAGAACGGAGCGTTGTAATCTTAAAGTCTGTGAAAAGTGCGGAACTATCAACGCGTGGACTTCGGTTAGATGTGCTCGATTTGCCATCATCATCGTCACCATCGTCATCAAAGTCGACATTCGAGTTTGTCCTGTTGTTCTCCACATCGTCAAACGTCCCAGGGGGCAAACGACCACTCGGATCGATGCCGTATGTCTCTGGTGAAAGAAGCTTGTCAAGTTGGCTTTGAAATACAAGCAATTGGTGATGCTGCTTTTCGTTCAAGATCCCTTCTTCGCGGCAACGCCCAAGTTCTTGCAATGAACGCTTCAGGCTGCGCACCTTGCGATACGGCCAGTGCCGGATGCCAATGGCACGGCATCGTTTCTTGAAAGCTGTCGCGCGTACACCGAATTTTTCAGCCGCAATTTTGAGTGGCAGATGAAAATGGCGACTCAGTGCCTCAAAGTTACAGCTCATTGGAAGTGAGAGTGCAGATGAACAAGAGGAGGAAGACGATGTCGTGGACGAAGGTGAAAAGGTTGCAAACGCGGACGGTATAGATACCGACGTTGATGCACGTGATGCACCCATAGCTGCCAATTGTCCGCTGGATGGGGAAAACAATGTCGCTGATGACGTCAACCGTGTGTGGGACGCAGGCGACTCGGGGTCAAGCTTGGTAGCTAGCTGTGCGGCTGTTGGTGTAACAAACAGCGCTGGCATGGGCATCGACATCATATCTGCATTTCGCTTGGACACTGTGTTGGTTGCAGGCGATGCCGGCATAGAGCTCTTGCGCAGCATCAGCCGATTTGTAGTACTGGATGTGATCGCAGACGGATTGGGCAAGTCGACTACCGTCAGTGGGGGCAACAAATCCTCGGGGGACTTACTTGATGTCATGTGCCTTCCTTCCTTCTGCACTACGTACTTGAATCTCTAGCTTTGCGAGGTCAAGGCTGTCGATGGAATCGACGGACGACGGAGCAAGTAGGTACCAACCAGCGAATGGAAGTCAACAAGAGTATACAGTGACACCACTTGACTTCGCTGTCTCGTGAAGACCGAGTGCAGGTTGCGATATCTTGAGCAGGTGCTGACACCTTCTCGCGATGATCGGAGCTAGCGTATGCGTACCCACAGCGTTGAAGCAGAAGAGGCGCCACGCGACAGAGTGAGGGAAGAGGGTGCGGGATCAAGTTGTCCAGGAGCGATCCGATTTTCGTGTGAGGTCGTTGTTTGGCTAGCTTCGCGTACCAGTGCGTAGAATGCAATATGCTTGGTGTGGTCAGCTCTCACAGATTCTGGATCTCAATCTATGCGCCACTGCTGAACGGTGGTGTTGAAGGGAAGCATGGATGGGAGGGGAAGGGAGGGGAGGGGGATCGTATACACTATTCAGTATGTATGGCCGTTCACCAATTCGGCCTTGATCCTTTTTTTACGCCAGATGATGCTGTACGCCCGCCTCCCCTTGAGGCCGATTTTCGGTCAAATCCACTTCCATGGAAAAACGCCCCTGCCTTCTCCATCAGCTTCTATCCAAACCGGTAGCTGCCCCCTCAACCACATTGAACAGTTGTTGGATCTGGGCACCTATGTTGGTTATGGTGTCCGTTCTTCAGATGTGCACCAATCGTTGCTGGTGGGAGGCTTCGAAATTATACAAGACGCCAATTGGGACACGAGAAGCGTATCTTCATTTTCTGCCTGTTCGCCAGCCAAGAAGTCACAAACGCGCCCACAGACCGCCCAGATCCAAGATCGCATACAAGTAAAAGCAGAAGAATGATGGAAGAACAAGGTTTTTTCTTCATGGGAACACCACAGAAACGCACGCGCGCATGAAACCCCCGGTGCGCTACCGGTATCATGACCGGTACCAGGTTGAAGGTCTCAATCTTGAAACGCTGTCGTCAACGCCTTCCACATGCGCTGCGCATCTACAGGATTCTGGTCGTAATCCAGCGTATCGGCGTTCCACATGCCAACCCCACGCAGCCCCAGCGAGGATACAAGTGCGTACTTGGCTTGGAGGCTGGCTGCATCGTCGTACCAGAGCTGAGTCACGCTTGATTCGCTACTGACATTTGAACTAGATCGCATCACGAGGAATGGGGACTGGGTCATCTCATCCCAGTGGCGGGTTATATTCTCATTGCCGAGACGCTCGTCCTGAAGAAGGCGCTGGATCGTACCGTACTCGATCTGACTGCCTGCGGCATCGCTGCATGGCGCATCGAAGAACGACTCGGGCTTGATCACACAGATTGCGTTGGGTTCGGTGAACGATTGGCATTTGTACTTATACCCGTACCAAGGAACACCAAGCACTAGCTTGTCGGGCGTGACGCCATAGCCACGGATGAACTCAAGTAGGCCCTGTCGCACAAGTGCGAGCGGTGAATTGGCACCAGCAACACACTGAAAATAAATCTGGCTGCGCATATCGTACTGCAGATCCAAGTGAGCGAGTGAGCGCTCAATTACACATGCACTTTCATCAGCAGGGGTTTCCGGTCACAGACAGCCACACGTACCGACATGACAAACACGAAATCCACTGCGTCCGCTAACTCGCGCCAATGGTAGTACCGGCCGTCAATGCCACGCGGTGCCCACGGCACATCGAACGTGATCTGTCATCACAAGAGGAACAACAACCATGGGCCGTCAGAGGGGCGCGTCATCACATATTCACATTCGTTCAGATCGCAGTAGAAAACATGGAATTTTGGACACATATAGCTACCTGGGCATCCTTCGTAAGGGTATGCAGCTCCAGCTCCGCACGAAGCTCGTGAATCAAGGTTGTTTGGCAGTGCGAGATCTCTCCAAACATTGGTTTCTCTGTGTCAATATTGACGCCATCAGCGAAATTGGTCACGATCTGCTGGTATACACTCTGTATTGCAAATGTCATCCACAAGGGGGTGATGCATGTGCACGCACAGATTGATTCGTTCGATTCTGTTCAGTCCAGGAGTAATCGGGGTCGTTGCTGGTTATCAAGAGTCACAGCCATCGAATCAAGTCTCCCGACGTACCTCAATCCATTCACGACGCGCAGTGGTGTTGCAGAGTTGCTCCGGTTCGTCAAAGTTGTGCTTGACCACCACCTTGACCCCTTTGCTATGCGCATGGCACAGCAGATCTTTATCCTCGTTCCAAGCTACAGTGGTGACCTACCCGTCATACACAATCCACCCAGATCGCATCTTCAGATAAGTGCCCTCCTCTTCTTACCATTTCTATGCAATATCTTGACTTACTGTGTCCCAGTCGTAGTGCTTCCACCGATCATCGGTGGCTACCGAGAACGCGAAAACTTCTCGGCGCGCTGATTGATTGCCGAAACGCGATTCTTGAAGAGTCACTGGTAGACAAAGTGTTTCAGACACACATGGACACGATGCAAGAACTGCGTTCATCTCTCTGTCGTTAAGCAATGGATGCGGTGCGGCAATGATGTCGCCGGCGTACACGGTCGTGCGAGTCTGGAGACGAAAGCGGGCCTGCACTGCAGGAGATGGAGAAGGAAACGCCGAATAACACAACGCCGCTGCCGCCCAAAGTGAGATGAGGGTTATCCATGGGTGGGCACCACGGTGATGGCGATCACGAGGGCGACGCATTTCCAACGGCGGCATCCTGGCTCGTGGTGCCATTTCCTGTTTTTTTCTTCTTGTCACTCGGAACTTCAATTGAGAGTCTCAGCAGGCTTCTAATTAAATGGATACGGTAACACTGTCAGATACTTTCACGTATTTCAGCCAATCGAATCGGCGCGAATCCATGAAGGATGGCTCGCTCTGAATGGGGCGAGATGTGAATTTACGCACGATCAACAACCACGGTAGACCATGTTGGAATACATGAGGAAGGCACTGTGTGCTGCTGTTACGCAGGCGCATCCTATTCAGCTGGATTTCAAAATAAAACTCACAGTGTCTGGCTTGCGCATGCGCCTCCTTCACCAACCAACCTCGCACGTGAAAGATATCACTACATTTTCTGCTGGGGGCGAACTTGTGGATATTCCACCCAGACGACCTTCGGATGATAGAAGCGCGGTGACGCTACCAGTTGTGGGTTTGCCTTCGACTCATCGACTTTTGCTGTTAGCGGATTCTTTCGCCCTTCCAGCTGCGACGACATCGTATCCTCTCATTCTTGCCAATACACAACGCAACTTCCATGCCATCAAGAGGCTGCTATTCACGATGCTACGGTGATTTCGGACCCTTTTGAGAGTTTCTACCGATTCACGATCGATATTCAACCGGCGCCGCCATGGCTGCGACGTTTCGCGAACAATGTGTCCTTCCATTCATTCGCATTCGCGAAGAAACCCAGGCATTGCCGACAGCGCGGGATGGCTCGAACGGTAAGCGGCGTGATGATGAGCCTTGGCACAGTTAACATGTGGGGCTTCTCGCCTGGGTTTGACTTGCACGACGGACTCCCAAGCGACCAACAGGCTGCCTCACCCACGCCTGGCATGGAGGATGCCGTTGACCCTGTGCGCATACTACTCATCGGGCCTGGTGATATTCGTCATGCGCTGCAAACAATCGCGAGTCGACGGCGCTGGCAGGGCACCCGCAATCGACCGCTGCATGTTTACATTTACGAAAAGTCTGTCGAGACTCTGGCTCGCCACCTCCTCCTCCTGCAGATCGCGCAAGATTGGGACTTACCTTTGCGGCAGCGGTGCAACACGTTTCTCGAGGTCTTTGGTAACGCACTATTGCAGGAACGGACGAGTGCGTACGTAGAGCAGCAGGCGCGCGCGCTGATCGATCTGTTGCACAATGAACGTGGGTGGCTCGCTGATCAAGTGGACCTGACGCACCTCAAGATGAAAACCAGAGACGAGCTTGTCGACACGTTTCACAGCTGGTTTGAGAGCGTACGCTTCGATTGTACGTTAACTGAATCGTTTTCACCTGTTGGTCCTTTTTACCCGACATCCATGCTGACCTGATATGGTGTGCTTGTTTCTCAGTGGTGAAGCTGCGAGATCACCGGCTGCGCCACTTCTACGAGGCCCGTTTCGACTACCGCAACAATCTCATCGACTGGGATTACACGGTACACTACCTGTATTCCTGTTGCTTGAATGTTCTAGCGCAGACTTTGTTGGTGTCACTCACGATGCCGTGCCTTGCGTCATTCAGATGGGCTTGAGAAAGATTGAGAATGCGAGCGTAATCCACATCAAACAGTATCGGGAGTGGCGCAACTCGGGCATCGCGTTCGAGTTTGGTGACCAAACATATACAGAGCCGAATCGTTCCATGGCAGCATACACTGAGGCGCACCAAAAGCGTCACGGCGCCGTACTCTGTCGGGGGTTATGGACGGATATTGTTGTGGGGCCCTACATATCCCTTGGGGTGCAATGTGATCGCCCCAACAAATTTGCAGAACAGCTATTTGAGGTGCACAACCGCGGCACGGGTGTTGAGCAGAACCGTCATGTAAGTTTTACCGGACGATCAAAGATGTAGTGAAAAGTTGCCCAACACTTGCTGCATCGGTCAACCGATCTCTGACTATCTGGTGTGCCGCTGCGCAGAACACGGCCGAGGTTGCCGTGTACAACATTCTCTCTTTTCTTTACGAGATCGAGACGGGAGAGATCTACAAAATGGCAAAAGCGCACGATGTATACAGCGGAATTGGCGAGTCAGAGCTGGAACGAGTATCGGATGGAAATGCAGATGATAGCAGTGGTGACGGTCAGGAGCCAAAATTCGAAGTAATTGATGAAGTCGCCGATGTGGCACCTTCTTGGTAAGTCCACAATATCTAATTTCGAATGAGTGTGCAATATCTCGAATCTGAGTACTGTGGTGCTGATCTGAATGTAGCAACGCACCTATGACGTTTTCGAAAGAACGTGAAGCCCAAGATCGCGCCAAGACGATTGTCGAATCCCTTGAGGGAGTCAAGGTAATAGGAATAGATACGTCACCAGCAATGACAACATGGTAGTGGGAAGGAACTCACCTCGTATTCCTTTGTTTGGGGAACAGATTATCCCGATCACAGGTAAACTTGAGGACCTGTACATGAAGAAACGGTATCACCACCTTTTCGATCGGGTCTTTCTCTCGTCGCAGCATTGCCACACCCTGCAACGTGATCCTCAAGTCGAAGAGCCCGCGCCAAACTTGATTGATGTGCTCGCCAAAGATGCCATCGTCGATATCGAATCCTCCACGTAACAGACTCCACCCGTCTCACTTTGTCGTCGTGGCTCCTCACTTGACGTATGTGGGATTTGAGATTAACAATATGATGGGGTGTTTTGTAGGTTCTTGTTGCCATTGACGGAGGACCAACGGGTCCTTTACTTGACAAAGTTATTGGAAATGGCTAGGGCACACGCACTGAAACCTGCTGTCGCACTGCCAACGTCACCGTCGAAAGAAGACCTGCACAAAATCGACAATGCGGTGCTACGCTTCCAGTTCACGCGAGAAATGGATTGATTGGTGAGATTAAATGAATATGCTCGGCATAAGCATATAGCAGGGGCTAGTCAAAGAAGTTCATGACATGGCTTGCTCCAACATGTTTTCTGCTGACCAATCGACGTTTGGTTTGCTGCATCGCAAACATCGTGTCCTTTTGCGAGGACTCCCGGTGCGTTGATGCAGGATCCACATATACTGTTGCAGGAAGCAGGGAAATCGTCTTGACAACACGCTCATCTGGACTGCTGACCGAAACGCTTTCCTCACCAAAAATCTCTCTCAGGAATGATATGAATATACGAAGAGTATCCATTGCCTCGACTCGAGTTTTCTTTTGAAGAACAGACCATTCACTTGCAACACAGCACGCCGGATAAGTCACTACAGATTGGCCTGTAAACCGAACTCTTACGTAGCCTCCAATGTGTTCTGGGAGTCCTGGAAATGACAAATCCGTCCAAAGAGTAAGAACACGAAAATCTTCATATCCCTCCCGCTCTAACTTACGAATCCCATGCACTTCCATCCAATATTGACGGAACTCTGTCTCTGTTGTCGGACTTTGCGTGTGTTTCGTTCTAATAAGCGTCATCAACGTATATACATATGGTTAAATAGGGGTGACGTGTACACACATATACACTTGTAACAACGTACGGCTGTTGGAATGGAAGAGGTGGGTCGCTTCAGAGGCAGCAGAATTGCGTGCATGAGTCATTATTATCCTCATAATCGATTTGCCTTCGAAAAAATGCAGCTTACTTATGACGGGAAATAATCCAGCAACTGCTCATTCGTGGTAGCACGTGGGCTCTCATCGTCAAGTGCAAGGGGCTATCAGTGTCTATGTGCCCATGGGTGTTGAAACAAGCGGGCGGTGCCAGCGTCTTTAGGTTCATGACAGCTGGGATGCAAATCTTTCACATAACGGAGCACGATATGATTCACGCTTGTGAATAAAGCCAATTCCCTATCAGAAAGCATGCACAACGCACCATGTGGATGACAACTGCATGGCAGATTGTATCGATTGACCATCGTAGCTGCTGCACCTCCACCGTTGGGACATCGTCATTAAAAATGTCGCTGGACAAAAGGCATTGACGATCCGCTTTGTCTCCAAAGAAAATACATCTGAATAGCGTTTGTCAGTTTTGAGCTCCATTCAACAGCGACCGATGTACAGAACTCGAGTATACCCCATTGCATTAAGCTCGTATTCGAAAAGTGATTGCACAAGTGCATTCAGTACTAGCCGAGGTCACAGCCCATGGAAATCTTCGATTAGTATTCATCATGCCTCTAAATCATTCGGATGCTGAATGAAGGTACTCACAGATTGTCGGGACAGCACGAAATTCCTCCCTTCGGATCGCGACACTCATGGATACTGTGTTCGAAATCTCCATGATCGTTTCGCGTACTGCCTTAGCGCTAGATGTCGAAGGAACAAACACGACCATTTCTTTGCCTCTTGCTCGCGAGATCTGGTAAACAGCGCTCCATATATGCTACAACCACCTGTCAGAGACAGATAGATTGTCACACCCACATGCAATCAAGATCATACATATAGCCTCCCCCCCCCCGCGACCCACGCACCTGCTCCAGACAGAGATTCGAGAGGCGTTCCAGGGAGTTGAAATGGTAGTCGTCCTTCAAGTTAACGGACAGCATCACGACATCTTGTTCGGGGATTGGCATGTCCACATGAAGCAATTCGAGGAGCTGCTTGACCAATGCACCTGCATCCGATTGACCCACTCCGGCGCTCACGGTGACGGCCACATCCCATCGCCGCAGCTTCCACGCACCCGTCGCCGCTGCGATTCTCGTCGCCATATTCGTTCCGCTTCCTTCTCTTCTCGCGTCCTGTTCTACGTGTCGATTTGCTATTGCGCTGCGGCGGGCGGAAGAAGCAAAAATCGCGCACGGCAAGTTGAAGTTGAAGGATCGACCTTCATTCCTCACCAGCGAAAGTCATGCGTGAACATGAAATGAAAAACACCTTAAAATACCAGGATTTCAGGTAGAAGTGTAAGTGATCATGGTGATGATGAGGTATATTAGATACTAATGAAAGAACCGCTTATCTCTTCAGGGCGTCCACGCGTGGACCGCTCCTGGCTCGGTAGAAGTGTAAGTGCAAGTGCGAGTCGCACCCATCGTAAGGCACGCCGTCTCATCGAAAAAATCGCGACCATCGCTCTATTCCCGAGAAATTGACTGGGATTTTGGTGTCTACGTGCTACGGGGTCGACTTGGAAAAGGACACTCACCGTGCTACCGTAATCTGCATGAAGCTTTCGTCGTCGCCAGTCCAGTCTCCGCCGCCACCTACCACGCCGTTGGTCGTCGTCTAGTCCTGCCATGTCTTCCGCTTCTTGGCACAAGGTTACGTTGAAGTTGATCTGTGTACCTTTCTACCTCTACAATCAGATTCCAGCCTCGCCTGCGAAAACGCATGCATCTGTTTCCCGCGTTTGCAAAGAAAACAGGTGCAAGTGTGCGACTTTCACTCTGATTCTTTCTCTTTCTGGACGGGGAACCCGGGATAGGGCGAGATTCCCCCGTCAGAAAGAATTGAATGGAAGTTGGGAACTTATTGGTACAGTACCGATATACCTTGGCCGTTGAACAAAGCCACATCACGAGCACGCCCCCATTGGCACCAGCAGCAACATCAGCATCAGCACCGGCACGAGCACCGGCACGAGCACCAACACCAGCTCCAGTACAAGTGCAAGCACCAGCCACCAGGTAGTCAAACAACCAGCAGCCAACGCCTCGATCGCGCGCGTCATTGATTTGATTCGAATCAGTATTCCCCATGGACGGCGGCGGTGAGTCGTGGTCGTGGCTGAGCGGATGGAGCGCGCCCGCCGAAGGCGTCGTGAGCAACTACTACGAGGACCAAAAGCTCATGGATGGCCCGTTGATCAAGCTGGGGGATTACGCGCACTATCGGTATTTCCTTCTGTACCGAAATGGGCGCTTCTGCTACTACGAGCTGCCCATGCCCAAGCCGGCCGAGGCGGGGGAGCAGGGCGGCAACCGGCGCGTGCACCTCACGCTCACGGCCAAGCACCTGCGTGGCGTGATGATGCTCAACGCGTCCCTGATCGGCAAGGAGCTACCCAAACGCGAGGACGAGTACGACAGCGAAGCCATTCACCGCGGCATGGCGTTCAATCGCAAGCGACTGGAGATGAACCTCACGGGGTATTCGCCCACGGGGCAGCTCACGTCCTGGAAGCTGCGCGCTGCGAACGATGCCACGTATTGCAAGTGGGAGAAGGCCTTCCGCCTCGCCCTGCGTCCCATCTGGGTACAAAACACGCCGCATTGCGCCATTTGCTTGAAGGAATTCTCGTTGTTGTTCCGACCCCATCACTGCCGGTACGGTTTCGAGTTGATTGCAATGACTAGTCAAATCGATGAAGGACTAACGAATCACTTTGTGCACGCAGGAAATGTGGCACTTGCATGTGTGACGAGTGCTCCGTGTACGTGCCCCGACTACCCATGCAAGGCTATTATGATGCTGTGCGCATCTGCCGCGATTGTAGCCCTGTCAAGATTCAGCAAACCGATCTCAAAGTCGGTGTCCGTGTGCTGGTTTACGGAATGTATGCGGGTCGGATTGTCCAGATGAATGCCACGGATGACTCGGAGCATGGCGGTGCCTTCGTGAGCGTGGAGATGGAAAAGGAAGATGGCATTGGGGCTGCTCCTACTGCTGTTATTGGCGGTAGTAACGCAGACTCGGACTCGGACTCGGACGACGGGGTCGACAAGAATGAAGTGGCTGAGAATGCCCCAGTAAAACGGGTGCGTCGGGTGGGTCTCGAGTATGTCGAGTGGTTCTCTGAAGCTGTGCTAAGTGCGAACCGGATCAAAAATTCGATCCGGAGGCATCTCGCACAGCGCCTCTTTCGTGCGCAGCTACACTTTAACACGTGGAATCAACTGGAAGCTGTGCAAGAGCAACGAACTGTACAAATGGTGAGGCATTTTTTTGTTGCGTTCACTGGTGAGTGCATGGCGAAACTGACGTGTGATTGTTTTTTTACCGCAAACAGGTGCGCATCTTGAGCCGATCAGCGAGTATGACGGAATTGCGCTCCATGGTACCGACACTTGGCTCGTATGATACTCCACGTTTTCCTATGGACAGTCAAGACGAGCATGAAAAAGTTCTTGCGTCGCTTGAACATTATCATGGTGTGACCATCGTATTCCCGTTACGCCTTGAAACAGTGATGAAGTTGATCGACCAATTCCGAAATGGAATTCTATTCCATCGCTTGTACTTACACCAAATGCTCGAGGAAGCCAAAAAAGTTCTACTGGAGCATCACCCATCTCCTATGAATGACGTGACCATTCCTCCGGGTGTGAATCTTATCGTTGTAGGTGACTTGCATGGCCAACTGGAAGACTTACTTACTATTTTTGACAAGAACGGCGTGCCGAGTCAGAAAACGTGGTATCTTTTCAACGGGGATTTCGTCGACCGTGGCTCACATGGAGTGGAAGTCATGACCCTTTTATTGGCATTCAAGATAATGTACCCTTCGCATGTCTTTTTGAACCGCGGGAATCATGAGGAGCGCATGATCAACGAAAATTTTGGATTTGAAGATGAGCTATACATCAAATACGGGTCTGATAGCCTCCATTATGACGGCGGGGACGCAATCTCTTGCTCTGCAGAATACTCGAGTGCCAAGTTGTTTGAAATGTTCGAGGATGTTTTCATGCTGCTGCCCATTTTTGCCTTGGTCAACGAGCGCGTTTTTGTCACGCATGGAGGGCTAAGCAGTCACGAGAACGTAACATTGGAGGAACTACGGAAGATCAACCATCAACGCGAGGTTCCAACGCAAGGAACCTCACGAGAAGATGTGCTTTTTACGCATCTGCTTTGGAGTGACCCTCGCACAAAAGATGGGTGCAAGCCTTCCGAACGAGGTGCAGGTGTCGAGTTCGGGCCGGACATCACACGCAATTTTTGCCATTTGAACAAGTTGCGCATGGTTATCCGATCTCATGAATGCCATGAACAAGGGTACGAAATTACACACGACGGCATGTTGCTGTCTATTTTTTCAGCATCAAGCTATTGTGGGTCACAAACAAATCGTGGTGCTGTTGTACAGCTCCAAGTGGTTGAAAATGGTGATTTGAAACCTAATGTTGTTCAACATAACTCGCAACCACTGCAGAAGTTGCGTAGTGCGGGAAAAAATGAGTGGCGGAAGAAGGCCCTACGCCTAGAAAGGAGAACGATGATGTCGCTGGTGGAAATGATTTGCGAGAAAAAGGCTGCGCTTACTACAGCATACAGTCAGATGGACACAATCGGGACGGGATGCGTGACGAAGCTGCAGTGGAAACAAGGATTACATGCTGTATTAAGCTTGGATATACCGTTCTTGTCTTACTTCCACGGGCTTGTTGGCGACGATGCAATCCTTGATGGGAGTATCGACTACGAGGTGTTTTTGACGCGCTATACGGTGGAATTGAGCAATGGAAATATCGACTGGCGACGACATCTCCTGCGCCGTGTGTGGTTCGCATTCTGTAGTGCACTCTCTGAACAAGATGGCACCGACGCTGTCGACAAAATGTCCATGCAAGAGAAGTTACGAGCTGCGTTCAATCTATTCCAGAATGGTGATCCCTCGAATCCTATGACGACAAAAAGCCAGGCCCCAAAGGCAGATGGCAATACACGCAGCGTCGCGTCCCAGAAATTTCACGCGAATTACTTTGTCAATGGCTTTGTCACATATGACGTTTTCCGGGACACGATTCGAGGCAAATTGGGACTCGGTGACACACTTTCGGAACAACAAATCCTCGAGCTGATGGAGTACATGGATGACAATCGTGATGGGCTTGTAGACTTCGACGAATTTTGCTTGTTCTTCGCCGAATTCAGTCGGTCCGAATACTTGCAAGAATTGTTCGACGTGGACGATGTACGTGCGATTGATTTACTACAGCAATTTGGAGCACATCTTCACCCATGTACCCATTTTCCGTCTTTGAAGATTGCATTCGAGACGATGGATGTTGGTGGGAAAGGATGGTTAGATGTGTCAGACATTCAAGAGGCATCAAAATTGTTAGGAATGATCCCATCACTTGACGAGACTGGCGCAAAGTCGCTATATTCAGCGATTATTGGTACGCACTATGGCTCTACCTCTTCGAGCAGCTGTAGCTTGGATTGGGGTGTATTCGAAGATGTGTTTTCACCGGATAGTGCTCGCCAACGAAGTCTCTGGATGTCAAGTCGCAGCGCATCCAGTACTTCGCTACATGATATGGCGGATGACGCGATAAGTGATCCACGACCTGGACTGTTCCATAACCGAGCCGGAAGGGAGAAAAATGGCGCGCTGGGTATGTTTTCGCGAAAGAAGCAATCGTGGGTGGATGCACTCCTCGAGAATGTGAAGTCGTCACTTCATGAGCAGCGGCTCTACCTGAAGTTTGTATTTCGTATGTTGGACAAGAAACACCGTGGTGCAATCCGTCGAACCAAGTTTATTGCTGCCATGAAGTGCATCAACGAAGAGTACCGATCCCCAATCAAGGAAGCGCAACTTGAGCAGCTCGCGGACGCGTTCAAGATCGACGGTGCTGGCGAACCCATGATCGCATACCCAGCGTTCCTTAATAGTCTTCGTGTTGTAGATGCCGACACTTTGGAAGTTACCAGCGTGGAAGATAATGACGACAAGGGCTGTGACGGTGGGGGCATTAAACCCACGCGAGATGGCACAGTGCGCCGCTGGCTTGGGGGGCTTAGCCGGTAGGATCCCTACTGCCTCTGACACGTAATGTACATGTGGCATACAGTTCGAATTGGCTCCAAGTACACATAGTTCACTCACCTTGGATATGTAATACTCAACAGCAATGTATACTTGTGGTTGATATGGCTACACTTTGCATCCTGAAGAGACACTAGGTATGATCATTTTTCAGATTACAGATAATTGTGTGACCGCTCTCTCGTTTATCCACGAACGACCGCAACAAACGAAATGAACCAGAGAGATGGCAGAGCAGCTCGCGATGAGAGCGCAGATGCGCTGGCACAGCTCAGTGCCACGGCAACCAAGGGCAAGCTGGACAAGCTCATGACTGACTTCTCGTCCTTTGACGACGTGATGCGAATCGGGACTCGTGTACGTAGCAATCTCTCTGGTTGACAAACGGTTGGAAGTGCGAAAAAACGCAATCTATCATCGTGTGTATAACTCGCAACACACCACGTTGATTGCGGTGACAGCAAAGGCGCGAGAAGGACGAGTATCGCCTTGCCGAGATGAAACAGGAGATGAGTCGTCTAGAGAAGAAGCTGGAAGCCGAGATACGAAAACGGGTGGAGATGAACAAATCGTTACAAAACTATTGCGACGAGCAGGTCACCCAGATGGGGCAGCGCTTCGAGGAGCTGTTAGCGGCACGTGCTGCGCAAGTGAATGACCGTCTTGATTCGCTGGCGCAGGAGATCCAGGCTGTGCAGGCGCTCGTGGATCAGGAGAAACGCGAGATTCCACTGATGATTGAGCGCAAGACCAACGAGCTGACACAAAAGCTTGTAGCGTTCATGGACACTTTTGAAGAGGAGCGCAGGCGCCGAATTTCACAGGAGGAGGCCATTCTGAAGCGACTCAGCGACCACGAGCACGCAACCACTGAGGCATTCGATCGGGAGCGGGTGCGTCTCATTATACCTCGCCAAGGTCGCTGTTGCCAGATCAGGTGCTCACTCTGATTTTTCCTGTTTTGTTCTTATATCGGATGGCATGAAGCGAGACCGCGAGCTAAAGTACTCGACGCTCAAGTCGGAGCTGGATACCTACACGTCCACCCGAATACGCGGAGATGAGCGTTTCCAGTCGTTTACGCAGGTGGAGACGGCCAAGATTCAAAACGCGCTCGTGGCTGAGGCTCAGGTGCGCGTCAAGTGCTGTCGTCGTCTTCTGGACTGGGGCGGTCCCATAGCGAGGCAGGTTGTTGGTAATTTTCTGATGCTATTGCGCTCGTGGCAGGCTCGCGAGCGCGAAGATGACGAGATCATCGAGGCACTCAACCGGTACACCGCCAAACTACAGGACAGTCTCAAGGTCATCACGAGTCCAGATGCATGAGGTGGTCACTATGTGTAGCAGGATGTGTGGCGACCATGAGCAACTAGTGGAATACAGGCACACACATACAAGCCCCATGGGGCTAACCATCATCACCACGAAGGTGCTCACCCATCACCATCTCCCACCTCGGGCATTTGCGATGGCGGTCACTGGATGGTCAGCACTGACGGTTGATTGGTTGCAAATGAGATGGCTTCTTTCGATATTTCGGCGAATCCACGAGAGGGTACCCATGGGTGGTGGTTACCGTATGTGTAACCGCTTGATGACGGCTCACTCACTTCCACTTCATTCGCTTCGGGCGGCTGATTCTGAACACGACCGCGTCAATCAAAACTAAGCCAACGGTCCCACCCGGGTATACAATTCCCCCGTGTTCCCCACTGTCTCGTACTATCGCGTCCCCCCGTTTTTGTGTTCCTTCTAGTTTCCCACAGAAAAAAAGTGAATCCACTCCATATTCCCAAGCCCACGCCCAATCCCAATCCCAATCAATACCAAGCCCAATCATTTCGTGGCTGGCAGCCTTCTGATCAAGACCCCTGGGCGCCATGGAGACCACACCGCTGCGTGCATCCGTGCGCGACTACCGGGCCACCGCCGCCACCACCTCAACCTCCACCTCCACTGCTCATGCTGCTGCTGCGGGCTCGGCCGGCCCCGCGCCGCTGCCGAAATGGTTCCTGGCCGCCGCCAGCGGCAGCGTGGCCGTGACACTGGCGTGGATGGGCGGGCTCGTGGTGCTGCAGCGCTCGCCGCACTGGCATGCGAGCCTACTAGCCGAGGAAGACGCGGCCACGGCGCGCATCGGCGGCATGGCCAACCTCTACCTCTACGCGGGCGTGCTCAACTCGCTGCTGGGCTCGTTCCTCTCGGCCAGCGGTTACTGTTGTCAGAAGTGGGCCCACTCCCGCGTGCAGCACGCGCCGGCGCTGGGCGCGGCCACGCAGCAGCCCATGTTCGTGGCGGGCCTCGTGCTGCTGGCCGTGGGCACCATCTCGGCCGTGCTCAACCTCGGCATCCTCGGCCAGGCCGTGCAGGCGCCCTTCGCGGCACTCACGCTCATCTACAGCGCGCTGCTGGGCCGCTTCGTGCTGGGCGAGACGCTGGCGGTCTCGGACGTGGGCTCCAGCGTGCTCATCGTGGCTGGCGTGGCCGTCGACGTCATGGCCGCGCACTGGGCACAGGTGCCGCCGCAGTCGCTCACGCTTGACTCGCTGGGCGCGCTGCTCTTCCGCGACTCGCTCTTCCCGGCCATCTACGCCGGTGCCGCGCTGCTCTACATGACGTTCCTGCTGCGCCGCGTGGAGGCGGCTCGCCTGCAGCGTCGCGCCACGGGCCTCTTGGCCTTCAGCTCGTGCGCGGGCATCATGGCCGGCTTCACCAGCCTCGCCACCAAGTCGACGCTGGAGGTGGCCAAGTCGGCGCTGGCCCCGCACAGCGGCCACGCGCTGGACGTGGTCAACCCGTTCTTCGTGATTTTGGTGGCCGCCATCCCGGCCGCGCTTGTGCCGCAGCTCTTCTTCCTCAACAAGGGGCTCGAGTTCTTTGGCACGCTCAAGTTCATCCCGCTGTACCAGGCGTTCATCATTCTCGGGAACACGCTCTGCGGCATGATCTTTTACAACGAGATGGCGCAGTACTCGACCCGCGCGCTACTGCTTTTCCTCACAGGTGTGGCCATTACGCTCACAGGCGTGTGTCTGCTGCTGGTCAAGGTGCAGCACCAGCATCATGGTGAGCAGGCCACGCGGCGGGCTGGGGCCCATGCCACCACCGCGACATTGCCCACCGTCGTGGCGCAGCAACAGGCAGATACCGCCGCACAGGAGGCACTGGCCACACAGTTCTCCTTTAAGGACATGGGCTGGGCTGCCACGGGCGTGCAGACGCTCAGCGACTTTGACGAGTGCCAGCGCGAGATCGTGGCCCTGCTCAACTCGGCCACCGAGAGCATCTACTACTCGACGTTTCTCTGTGACTTTACGCAGCCCCTACTCACGCCCACGACCAAGCCGCAGCAGCAGCAACAACAGCAACAGAATGCAGCCCCCACGACGTTCCTGTCGTGCCTGGAAGCCGCCGTCAAGCGCGGCGTCAAGGTCCACGTGCTGTGCAACCCCGTGGCGGACTATGGCACGGCCTCACTGGCCGAGCTGCGGGCCACGCTGCCCGTGGGCGTGGAGCTCGCCACCTCCGTGAGTGATCTGGGCCCCAATGCGCTCACCAAGCTGCTCTCCAACAACTCCAAGTACGCGTTCCATCACCAAAAGTACCTGTGCGTGGACGCACGGCGCGTCATGGTCACGGGCTGCGACGTCAACACGGAGCGCCAGGGATGGCTGCGCGCCAACGCCATGGGCTACTATTGGCACGAGCTCAGCGTGGTGGCGCCCTGCTCGCGGGCCATGTTTGAGTGGATCCGCGCCAACCACGCCGCCAGTGACAAGAAGCGGCATTACGACCAGTTCCACGACTCGCCGCCGTTCCCGCTGGTCGCCGGTGGCTGGCACGAAGAGAACGCCATGGTGAATATGATCCTCAACGCCTCGCACTCGGTGCAACTCGAGAACCAGATCCTCATCACGGGCGGCAACATGCAGCACAACCGCATCGGCTCGGCGCTCGTGCGGCGCATCGCACTGGCGCATCGCGCGGGCGACGACACGTTCCGCGTGCTCATCCTCACGAATGCGGCGCAACAGGATGAACCGTCACAGGTTACGCGCCTGTATTGCACAATCTCGACGCAGTGGTCCATGGAGCAGCTCGAGAATGCCGCCCTGCATGAAGGGCTGTCGCTGGAGACGCTCTATCGGTACGTGTTTGTTGCACGAATGGAGCACCGCGGTGTGCTCATCAAGGTGCACTCGAATATTCTCATCACGGATGGATACTATGGCCTACGGTCGTCCTCCAACCTCGCGGATCGCAGTCTGAGCGCTCGCCCCACGGATACCGAGCTGGGTATGCTCTTTGCTGGCCATGCGGTGGTCAAGCTGCAACAACGCTTGTTCAATATGTACATGTCTACGACCAACCGCTCGTACACGGTGGACGACGTGATCCAGGCCGCACGGCAGCGACGCAGCGACTGCTGCCTCATCCCGTTGGAGAAGAAAACATGGAGCCCCGTGGTCACGTGGTTCCTCATGAATGTCTTCATATATTGTAGTGAAGGTGCCACGGGCGGACGAGCCAAGGTCACATACCGCACATCCACGACCACGATCGTCAACGATGGCGTGACCTACCTACCGATTGACACGACAACAACTGCTACAGCAAGTGCCAAGGTGGGAGTGCTGCCGACGACGACCTCTGTGGACTCAATGCCACAGCATCGCGACACGGCCATTACCGTCGGCGGACAGTGATCATGCTCCGGATGGAGCGAGAAAGTAAGCGCGGATGGATATCGCTCATGGCTCGCAAAAATTTTGTTGGAAGTTGCTCTTAACTCGTTATGACGCCCATTTTATCTGTACGACGTGTGTGCTAGTGCTAGAACCAGCGAAGAACACGCAAAAAAAAGAAGTAAATGAATCACAAGCACATATCCAGTTTGCCTGATCCGCGTATTCTGCGCACCCTTCCAATCCGCGCCCATTCCTTCTTGCTTGCCCCATGTCAGAAGACACGACTAGGACAGGAGTTAAGCTACTGATGGCCGCCCATAAGCCAGTTTAGTAGCTCATCTCCTGGACTAGTGTTTGATACGTCTCACTGGATGCTGTCGAACCGCTTGGGACTCTTGTAGCTTGCCTGAAAAAAACATGGCAAATACCGATCATAAGCTAACAGCACTCATCCATACTTTGCCGGTATTCAACTCTGCCGAAATGATATCTCTGTGAAAGAACCACGTACATTTTGATTTGGGCCGCATCAAGGTCGAGCAGAGAGAGGAGTTCGTCTCGCGTGCGTCGCACTTCCGTAAGCTAGAAGCACAGTGGCAAATACAGGGTACGTCGATAAGATGCATGTACGCCATCATCAACTGCAAGATGCCACGTACCGAGCCATCCCAGGTAGTAGCACTGAGAATATCCACCACCACATCATTCTGTTTTGCATGAATTAAGTTTGCGTATCAGCCAAGCATTCCAACATGTTTCAGTTGCCATGACCCATTTTTCCTGTCTGCTACGCACCTTATCTTCGTCGATGACGTCGTCGTGCACCAGCAGCCGCGTATAAAGTTTTTCGGCCGTCAATTGTCGTACTTTGGGAAACCGGTGAGCTAAGAACATGACTAACGCTCTCAAAGCGCGTGACTCCGTGTTCGGTTCACTGGGAAGTAAACCAACAAGCACTGATATTGCGGCAGCCAACTTTGAAATTGCCGTGCATTTCTGGATCTCGTCCTTGAGGGCGTCGTAGAGTCTCTCACCGAACTGAACAGCAGTTGTTGTATCATCAACCTCGGCGCTGTTGTTCGTCTTTAATTCAAACAGGAATCCCAAAAGCTGTTCGTCTAGCATTACAGCCACCGTTTTCATAAGTGGAATGGATACACGATCGTCGTGTTGGTGGCGACGCAGCAACGCTACTAGAAAGAAACAGAAGCGACTCAGGAGCCCAAAATCCTTTGCCTCGAGATGCCCACGAAACCAATCAAACAGCGCTGCACGAGAAGCCTTGACAACGCTTTCTGTCAACCCACCAAGACTCACAACCAACCCCGACGCAACCGCTTCCAAATATTCGGGAATGTCCATCATCTGGACAACAAGCGGAAACGTATCGTGCGCCATGGACCAATTGATTGTCAGGGAACGAGGAAATAGCTTGGTTTCAAGTTGGAAACGATCCGGAATTCCGTCCACACGTGGACTTGAAGAGTGCAGCAACCGGAACAAGATCTTCCCCGCGACCATTCGCATGCTGTCAAGCTTTTCAGACATTTGCTTTGCCAACGCACAAATCTAGAGGATAGCCGCCAGGGTTCAACATACAAGAAGAGCAATTAGCGTTGGAAGATGCATTGAGTCGTAGATCTCGATCGAAAAGGATTGCACCTACCACTTCTGTCGTCAGTGTGGCTGGGATTCGGCGGTTTCTAACAGGAGCAACACGTGGTTGGTGTGATACCAACACTTGAACACGATCAGCGTGTGGTGGGATCATAAATGGAGATGGCTCGTGTGATGTCTCGGAGGCAGGAGTAAGCTGACTCAGGTGGAGCAGCCCCACCCCGTTTGGTGGGAAATAGTAAAATCCTAGTGCAGGTTTATCAAATTGAACATGACAAACGGGATCCATTGCATAATCGTCCATATCGAGCTCGCCAGTCGCATTGCTCTCACTGTGGTCACGCATTACTCTTGCTTCTCGACCACCAAGTACGTGGATGATAGCGCCACGGCCATAACGCGAGTCTACTGTTGCGCCGATTTTCAGCCACCTATCCATGCCGTCAGCACCGATCACCGAAATGGAGTTGTCATGACGCAGCAATAGGAGTCGTTCTAGCCCGATCATTGCTTCCTTGCGCACCCAGGATCCGACATCACCACGCTCATCTGTAGTATAGTCCTCGTGGATACTCTGGATCAGAGTACGCACCGTAACTTCCTCCAAAGAAGGGGTCAGACGTCCATCCTTGTCCAAATCTTCTGTGCGAGCACACAGATCGACAAGAGCTTTAATAGCGGCAACCCGTGAGCCAGCATCCTGCTCGTCCACGGTCTGCTGATCAAGGGAGATCGCACGGACCATTGTCTTCACGCAATCGTCAAGCAGCCATCGCTGTGGAGACTCAGCAGAAGGACTAGATTTATCCACCTCCGCTGGTGCAGTCAATAGCTCGTTAGCCGCCACTCCAATCGCACGCAGATAACCCTGGCGTGCAGCCACATTTGGGTTAAGCACCACCAGCGAGTTACCACTGCCTTGTGCACTTTTTACAGTCACTAGCACCCCCTTGGCCAAGAACCGCGGAAGAAGAGCACGCAGATACACCGTCACTGCGAGCGGTGCCTTTTTGAGCAACCGTGGACAGTATTGCGTAGTAAACACCGCGAACGCCTTCACTGCGGCATCTCGCACAGTCTCCACACCGTGAACGAGACATTCCTCCAAGATAGCTAGGTACTTCTTTACATGGGCAAAACTCAGAGCAAATCCTGCACGCGAGATGACCAGAATCACGTAGCACACAGCGGTACGAATCGTCTCACCACCACGACCGCGAAACATGCGATTCTTTTCAATGTCGATGGGTAGTGCCTTGATGCGGGACTGCAGCTCGCCACCAATGAAGGACGGCACGTGCAACAGCGCCAGGAGCACCTCCGCAATGGCAAGCGTCGCGCCGTGTCGCACGCTGACTTCGGCATCCACCGCCAATGCCATATCCAGCAGGCGGGGCAACACCGATTGCTGTGCGTGTGGAGTGTCAAGTGCTGCGATGCGACCCACGGCCGTGGCCGCGAGCACGCGAATCGAGGCGTCCCAATGCGTGATCTTGCGGTCCATCGCGTGCTCCAATAGTGCGTATCGGTACTGCGGAAACCCTGCGACAAAGCGACTAACATCCAGGAAAGCGTGGCGCAGGTTCGCGACACTCACGTAATCGGCTTTGGTGAGCAGTTCAATGCCATGCGGGAAATTAGCGCGACCCTGGCGGCCAACATTCTCTTGGAACGCTGCCGATGCGGCCCTGCGGCACGTCAGTTCACGGTCAAAGACGCAGTTGACTAGCATCGCTGGTGCCAGCGTCTTTTCCAGGTGAGGCAGCAAGAGCTTTGGTTCAAACGCTCGAGCAAACGCCCAACACGAATAGCAGGCTGCATCGCGCACATGAGCCCCAATACTGTGTGCGCCACGACGCACGTCATACTGAAGCGCACGAGCCACACAGTCCACAGCTTCTGTGAGTCGCACGGGTAGCAGCACACCACGCCGCGACATTTCAGCTAGCGCGAGGCTGGCACCGTGCCACGCTCCTTCGCTTTCGGTGGCCATAAACAGCTCCAACACGGACTGCACGACATCGTCGGCGTATACATATGGTAGCCGCGCGGTGAGGCGACCCACACCTTTGGCTGCTGACCAGCGTACGACTGTGTCCTTGTCACGCAGCCCACAGAGCAGCACTTCGACGATCTGTTCCAAGGGCTCCAGCGCTTCTTCAAACGCCAAGGTGTCGTCTTCCTCGTCGTCAGCATTCTCCATTCGTTCGTCTGCATCGATACCTGAACCGGCAACAGCAGCCCCCTTTTGCTGCTGCCCTGCCTGCTGCCCCATGTTGAGCTCGAGGGAGCGCACGCCACGTTGGTACCGCCATGTTTGAACCCGTGGTGGCAAATAGAGGAGACCGAGTCGCTGCACGAGCTTGACACTGAGTTGGCGGTGATGCGTGCTGCTACTAGCACCATCCTCATCCGTGAGCTTGGCGATGAGGCGCATCACGCTGGTGAAGTAAATCTTGCTTGCCGCGATGTGGGTCTCGCGCGGGGCTTGCTTCGCCAGGTTGGCCAACGCCAGGATGACCCCCGTGGTTTTGAACTGCTGAACACGTGCCGAGGTGACACCAAAGGATGCTGTCGACCCGGAAGGCTCAGCGGCATCCGCCAACTCTGTGTTGGCCCAGCGCAAGAAGCTATGAAGATGGGTGGCTTCCATATCGGGGCGGCTGAGTAGGCGTGCTAGGCATACCGCGGCGGCGAGCTGGGTCGCGCCCGGGTCTGCGAGGTAGGCCTTGCAGAGCGTGAGAATGGTGGTCACAATGGATGGTGTGCCTGCAGCCGAGCTGCTTCCGTCCATGGGTACCGACGAGTCGATGGTCTCGAGGTCAAAGGGCACGAGGCAGAGCATGGAGAGCCACAGCAGCAGCACGTAGCGCGTCTCCCACGTGCCATAGTCACTGCGGTCCTGCGACTGCAGCATCAGAAGCGTCGGCTCAAAGTCACTGGCTTCGTGGGGCATGAGCTTGACGATCGTCTTGTACCCGCGCACCTTGCCGAGGTGATACACGAGCTGAAACAGCATGTGAAGCCGCGGGTTCCGGTAGATTTGGCACGGGAACACCGCCGTTGCGTTCGCATTCCCGTCGCCGTCACTGCCACCATCACTGGTCTGTGCTGTGCGCTCTTGAACAAACCCAGCGACCACGCGCTTGATCTCGGCAAACAGAATGGTCACCAGTTCGTGAAGCGACGGATCCAGTAGATACGACTGCTCCATATACCGATCCAGCTACACAGCATCCACAGACATGCACCCAAAGACAATGGCGCCCAGGTCAGTGCGCCACTCGCTACTATCGTACATCCGCGCGGAGAGACAGAGTATGCCCCTGGCGATCGCGCGCATGGCGGTGAGACTCACAATCACGGTGACTTGCTTGTGGTCGCTTCGGAACGCGTCATCGACGTCGGCGGCGGCGCAGAGGCGGCGAACGCGCGCCGTCACGTCCGCATGTTCAATGAAGAGCTTGCGCTCGTTGGATGCGCCCACGTCGGGGTCTTCCATGTCTTCCATTTCCATGGACGGGTCGGACAAGTCGACCATGGTGGTGTTGATGCGCTGATTGGAGACTGGTGAGATTTTTGTTCGCACTTGAGATGGCAGTCATTCCGATAAGGGACGCTTCAATGGGGGGCGTCTTCTCGTGATAGTGACATACATCTCCATGACACATGACCCAGGAAGAAAGCAATACGCGATGCCTCTACGCAATTGTCAGCAGGCACCACAATGCAAAGGTAGCGGTTTGCAACGAGCAATCCGCATGGCTGACGTGCACGCGTTTTTGTTGTATGTTACGGTATCGTTACATCAGTCACACCAAGATGCCCCCGACCTTGTCGAGGTCATCGTCTACCACTGCCCCAGTGGACACGGACGGCCGACGCCAGCGCTGGAAGAAGCGAAGGATCCACTTGCGCAGCGTCGGCTCCTTCTTGCCTTCCGTGAACGACGAATGGAATTCGCGCAAGTAGTCGAGGACACATTTCACGTCGGTACCTGATCCATCCATACACACAAGCAAAGAACATAAGCATGGCATCCCAAGCATGTCACCCTTCGTGGGAGCTCCCAGGGCTTAGCCTTCTGCAACGCAGCCTCGACCTTGTCTTCCTCCACGTACCCAAGCCGTTGTGATGCCGATTACTGACCCAGCTCGTGAGCTCGTCCTCAAATGTGCAAGTGCTTCGTCTTCCGCCTCCAGCGAGCCGAAACCTCTTCTTGTCCGCCACTGCAAGTTTGTCGCGGATGCTGTTCCAGTACACGAGCGTGTTGGGGCACTTGAGGCCAAGCTCGGTAGCGACTTCGTTGATGGTCTTACCTTCGTCAAGCATCTTGATCGCGTTGAGCTTGAACTCGTTCGAGTGGAGAACGTATCCCTGTGGAGAGCCGCGCTTCCCACGCCGTTTGCGCGGCCGGTCACTTGTTTGATCCGCGGATAGAACTTGGGCAGACGCGGCCGAGCTTGCCTCTTCTGGGGTTGGTTCTGCCTGCTCTGCTGGCGGTGCTTCTATCATGGCAGTGTCATGATCGCTGTAGTCTCCCGCAGAACCCACGCCTTCGCTTGGAAGTTGACGTTTGAGAAATCGTGCAATCCAGACCGAAATGGCCGATGTACTCTTGCCCGATACAAAATCAGGATATTGTGCCGTGACATGGACCAGGATGTCGTGATTTGTTATGGGAGTATCTTTGTGCGAGAGTACCCAGTCCAGCAGCTCCTTTTCGTGCTCAAACGCTCCTCGTCGCCGCGGACCTCGAACCTCGTGTGCCGCGGGCTTGGCCAACGCACTCTGCTTCATCCATTGGAACCGCCAGAACAGCAGAGTGGTTGCACACTTGAGCCCAATTTCTCCTACCATCGCGGGAAGGTTTACTGATGGTTCTAATAGTTGTTGCACCACCGTTGCCTTCATCTCATCCGAAAACCGAGACGATAATGCAGATGACGCTCGTTCCCGGAGAAAACGATGCAGCCATTCAAACACCTGGATGCTAGTGTCCGCTTGCCACATAGCGGGGTAATTATCTGTCACGTACTGAAGGATATCATCCTCGATTTGCGACGAGGGATCTAATTGTGAAACAATAATGGTTAGCCACGACTGACTCAAAGCCACTCCGACACATATCACTCATCAACCTTACGCACCTCCATTGGGCGTCTGACTCTGGCTCAGCCACTGTGACACATCAGCGTCAAGCTTAGCCATGTCGATGGCTCCAGCAACGTGCGTGATCGATGACGCTGAGTTGGTCGTATCGTTGGCCATCGCACAATCATCGCTGACAGTAGTCCCTGTTGGTAAAGGCGCTGGCTGCGTCGGCGCTACCGCTTGCTTCCCGTCGCTCACGCTATTATTCGGTAGTCCAGATGATAGAAACTGATCACTGGCATGCTCTAACTCCGCCACCGACAGCGACATTGAGCCCGAGCCGTCGATTAACTGGAGCTCTCCGAACGCACGCGGTGTATTCCCCAGCTCAGCATGGAGCTCTGTAGCCTCCCCACCACTGACCACACGCACAGCCGTATCCGTGGAGGCATCCATCACATGGTCAATCCCGCGTACATCGTGCATGCCGCTCTTCTCGAGCAGCTCCAATCGCGACAAGTCTTCGCTCTGATGGTCCAATGCCTGCGCTGCCTCCTCCGCGTGATGTCCCTGCTGTTGTTGCTGTAGCGTGCAGGCTGCGTTCGTACCCGTCAATCCACCTGATCCCTGCACCAGCGCACTCGTTTCCTGTGGACGCTCGCCCGCTGCCGCATCAGCGACATCGCTATCCGCACCGCGCATCTTCATCTTCATTTCCATTTCCATTTTCTCGTGCCCCTCGACTGTCCAAACCTTCAACAAACCGAGATGAGCAAGTAATCTGTCTGCTCCAGTACTTTGCATCACTTCGTTTTAAACATAACATCGGTTTGTGACGGAATGTTTAAAACATGTGTAACTAGAGGTTACCGGTAATAAATGGGCAGCCTTCGATCAAGAACAATTACGGGGGCTCGGATCACATGGATGACGAAGATGGAGACGGCGTGGCTGTGGCGCTTCCAGCGGATGACACGCGCCGAGAGATCGGGGATGAGGCAGTGTGGACGCTGTCTTCGGCCAAGCCGGGAAACGGCGTTGATCAGTTGCGCGATAGTAAGTGGCAGTCGGAATGTGTGTTGTTGGTACTGCGTGGTGATTCATCATGCCAACGGTTGGATACTTCTGATTTCATGCATTCCCCACAGATAGTGTCGACACGTACTGGCAATCGGACGGCAGTCAGCCTCATCTGATCAACATGCAGTTCTTTAAGAAGATGACAGTGTCCGAGGTCGCGATCTACCTGGACCACAAACTGGATGAGAGCTATACGCCGCGCAAGCTGTCGATCCGAGCGGGTTCGACCGTGCATGACCTGAAGGAAATTCTGACACAGGAGATTCTGCAGCCCAATGGATGGGTCACTATTCCACTGCCCAGCCCCGACAACCCAGAGGTGAGTGTATGTGCGAATGAATGGAAATAGCAGCGGATTGAACAGCGTGGAGAAGCTCATGGCGTGTTGCAAAGAGCTACGTGCGAGCTTTTTTCATACAGATCGCGATCGTGGCCATGCACCAGAACGGACGGGATACCCACATCCGTCAGATCAGGCTCTACACTCCGCGGGATTCGAATGCGCTGGATCGTTCGATCCCGGAGGCATCCACGGAGCAGTTCTGGGCCTATTCGTGCATTCGGTAACAAGTTCAATCAATTAGCGTCGAGAAATGCAAGCTCATGGGCATCGCGTATGGATGACCAGTGCATAATATTTAATACTCGCAACGCAAAACAAACGAAAGTAGCTGTGGCGTCAACATGTAACGCGGGAGTCCAAGCTCGACGGACAAAAAGTTGGTTGGGCACGATCGAATCGATTCGCACGTGACACTTGCCATGAACGCAATAATGGACACCGATGCTAACGCCAACCTTGAGGTGATGACGGCCATACGATCACTCTACAAGCACAAAACGCTCGCCTGTAGATTACTGTGACTGCTCCCTATACGACGATTTTTGTGCGGCGTTCTTAAACCTGCGATGTCGCGGCAATCCACAGTTCAGACAACCACAGGCACAATGCAACCCCATGTCAAAAGAGTTGCAGCCAACACCACAACACCAAAGTCTCTGTGAGCAGCAAACGTACACGCCCTGGAAGATCGCAGCCATGGCCGTCACCTCGGCATCCGTGCGCGCCATCCTCTCCACGTTCCTCGTGAGTTGTGAGACCGACGCATGCAGCTCGGTCATCTTGATCGCTAGTTCGGCGTAGGCGCGCGCCTTCTCGTCGTCCATCATAACGATTGATGTCCCGCCAAAACACGCTTGAGCATGTCAAGCGTTTATTTAGTATCCATACCGGTGTAACCGGTATGATAACCGGTATATGTGGCAAGTTTGGTTGGTTCGGTGAAAGGTCTTCGAGTAGGTCATGAAGTGACCACCAACCGCACCAATTCGACACTTCGATTCTCCACACGGGCAAGATGGCGGACGAAGACGACTTCCGGCTGTCCAAGGTGGCCTCCAACCAGCTGCAGCGTTCGCTGCGCAACGGAGAGAGCGGGCGCATCAAGCACACGGGCCGTGATGACCGCGCCACCACCGAACAGGTGCTGGACCCGCGCACGCGCATGATCCTGTACAAGATGCTCAACCATGGCGTGGTGTCGGAAATCAACGGCTGCCTTAGCACGGGCAAGGAGGCCAACGTGTACCACGCGCGCCTGCCTGACGGTCGCGAGGGCGCAATCAAGGTCTACAAGACCTCGATCCTCGTGTTCAAGGACCGCGAAAAGTACATGAGCGGCGAGTTCCGCTTTCGCAACGGCTACAGTAAGAGCAACCCGCGCAAGATGGTCAAGCTCTGGGCTGAGAAGGAAATGCGCAATCTGCGGCGCCTGAACGATGCAGGCATCCACTCGCCCACGCCGCTGCTGCTGCGCTCCCATGTGCTGCTGATGGACTTTGTGGGCAAGGACGGCTGGGCGGCGCCTCGCCTCAAGGACGCCAAGCTAAGCGAGACCCGGTACCGTGAATGCTACTTGTCTTGTGTCAAGATGATGCGCGTGATGTACCAGAAATGCAAGCTCGTGCACGGCGACCTGAGCGAATACAACATCCTATATTACCAGAGCAAGCTGTATTTCATCGATGTGTCTCAGTCCGTGGAACACGAGCACCCGAGTGCCGCGGATTTCCTGCGCAAGGACTGTAAGAATGTGAATGACTACTTCACCAAGTACGGCGGGCTCACGACCATGACGACGCTCGAGCTGTACAATTTTGTGACCCACCCAGCCATCGCCGATGACGAGATTGACGCCTACTTGGATGGCGTGCAGGCCACGATCGCGGAACGCCCCGCCGAGCGATCGCACGCTGAACAGGTGGAGGATGCTGTCTTCATGAACACGTTCATCCCACGCTCGCTTGGCGAAGTGCTGCATTCCGAGCGCGAGCAGCTCGACTACATGGAGGGCCGTATGGAAAAGTCGCTGGCGGATGCCATCTCGCGGCTCGAGTTCGTGCCTCCCACGCAGGGGCCTCGTATTATGGACATCCTAACGCCGGAGGATGCCCTTGCCAGTGGGGACGAGGACTCGGATAGTGACGAGGATGGTGACGAGGATGATGAGCATGATGCTATTGATGCCGAGCAGGACGAACATGACGAAGATGATGACGAAGACGATGACAGTGACGACGACGAAGATGAAGAGGCAACAGGTCGAGCTCGACTGACACCTGAACAACGGGCTGCGTTCCGAGAGGAGAAGCGACTAGAGCGTGAGAAACTAAAAGAGGCCGAGAAGTCGGGCAAGAAGGCGCGCAAGCAGGAGATCAAGAACCAGAAGAAGCTCAAAAGGCAAACCAAGATCCCCAAGCATATCAAGAAGCGTCACCACAAGCTCGCACAGCAGAAAAAGTAGTTGTACGTTACAAAGCAACAGAAGCAAACGAAATCAATACCAGCACGAAAAGACGAGCATAAACAAAACGAAAACAGATTCGCGGTGTGTGTCATAGCTGGCGGACAGCGTCACTGTTGATTCACGTGACGGCAATTGTACGCGTTGTGGCTACTGAAGATACGTTCTACTCCCGTAGTTCGTCCGTCTTCGATGGTTGCACATTTCCATCTTGTTGCTGCTCAAGGAGATCTGAGCGAGTAGCACGGCCACCACGTAGCATTTGCGCAGCCCAGCGGCCAATGCGACGTCGGCGCTACAACAACAACAAACCATTGCCGTGCACCTTAGCAGGTGCGTGCCCCTCTCTACTACAGCACTCAGCGCAAGGTCGTGACGTACGTGGACATAGAGTGTGGCCATTCCCCAGCTCATGGGAAACTGGTAGCTCTTGATCACTTCAAACAACGCTGTTTGAAGAACATGCGAGGTTGAGATGAAAAAGGATCCCTGCTTGAGCTTCTCGGCCGCGAGGGAGATCTGGTTCCATTCGCTAAAACATAAAGTAAATAAAACACAGTATTCCATCAGGCATCCCGTTTGACA
>JAADWT010000600.1:0-17411 GCA_023336285.1 Pythium grandisporangium
ACCAATCGACGACTCACGTGCGGTTGAGCGAGCTGAAACGATGGATGGATCCACACAGAGGACGGGTGGGGGGAGAGGGAGAGGAGACTGGGAGAGAGAAGAAGAAACGAGACCGACGAGTCAAGAAAGATTGGGGGTATTTTCGAAGCCCTGGCGCCTTCTGCTGGGTCAAGAGGAAGACGGTGTGATGCTGCTGGAGAAGAGCGCTTGTTCGCCACGCGCTCGATCGTAAACTGGGAGGTGGGGAGGTGGGTGGGTGTGCCCGTGAGCGTGAGCGTGAGGCTCGCTCGTTTGGGAATGATCGCGCTTGGCTTGACGGAGGCAGGCACAGGCGGAGAGGGGGACGGGCGGGCAGTCACACGTGGTGGTACACGTGCAGCCTACTGTACGATGATTCGTTGTAATTTGTTGGGGAGCGCGTTAGTGGGAGAAGCTGTGCTCTCTCTTTCTGTATGCAATCAAGTGCGAGTCAAAGGACGTTGTCTGGGCCAAAGAACGTCTGGTGCGTGGCCCGTGCTGGTGTTTTCGCCGCACGGTTTTTGGCTGTGAGAGCCTCTAACAGCCAAAAACCGTGCGGCGAAACCCCCAGGGGGTTCGCTGATCGCAATTTCCTGTACACATAGTGAGCCGCAGTAAGCAAGGAAGATTAGCAGCTCGTGCGCTTCTACCTTTTGTTTGGTGTGTGGGGAAGGTCGAGCATGGGAGGAGGACACGAGAGGAGAGGAGAGGAGAGGAGGCGGAGAAGAGCCCAAGACGGGTCGGGTCGAGCTCAGAGGAAGGGACGAGTTGAGAAAAGAGAGGGCTCGAAACCAACCAACCGACTGCTTGAAGCGCACAGCCCCACGAACGACCTTCACTCCCGCCCAGTCACCCTTTCGTCATCCAACGTTCGCAGCCAGCTGACTGACCAATCACACATGGCTGCGCGAACAGGTGCATGCTGCATGGAGAGGGGACCTTTCGCGCGCATGGTCCCATGTAGGGACTGTGCGGTTGGCTGGGCCGCTAGCCATCCCAGAGGCAGCAGCATAGCACGACTGGCCCATGCCACCATGCGCCGTTACCAATTCTGGGCTTAATTCGATCGCGCAGTGGGCTGTAGCCAGCCAAGTGCTGCCATGACTATTGGAGGGGTTATAGGGGTGTAATGCAATACATGTGGCTCCTCTTCGCTCGCCCTCTGTCAGTTCGTGTAAGATCATGGGTGTATCGAGCGAAGAAGTAAGGAAGTGAGCTAAAATTCATGCCAATATGGCGATTACGCCCCCGCGGTTCGGGGTGGGAGCTGAGACATCAACGACTCACTTTCTCCTCCGCGTAAACGTCGTGCGCGAACTGGGAGCTATTACGCGTTCTGGCACGATCGCGATCGTGCATGACCGGGCGACGCATCCTTCCATACATTTTGGTGGCAATACCTTTTGGACTTGATCGATTAGATACAGGATCAATTATCGGAAAATGGTTTCTGTAATATTTAGCCCAAAACATGCAACTTGAAGAACGCCCGATCAATTTTGGTTAAACGTTTAATATTTAACGTTTAACCAAAATTGATCGGGCGTTAAAATTTCTGATGATTTACAGTATTCCATCACTGCCACCTTGGCAGCGCTCTTGGTCGCAACCTCTGCTTTGCTGCGATGACTCCTAACATTAGTGCATGTAGCCTGCTAGGGTTTCCACACCTCCGTAGCGAAGTGGAGGGTGTGTGTGGCCGTTTGACCACTCCTGGTTTTGTGAATTCCACCCAAAACGTTTTTAATTGTTTCTGGCAATTGTGTTTCAAAACACAATTGCCCCAAACCGGCCGGCACTACTAATTAATATAGCCATTTAATTGAATGAACGCCGAATAGACTCACCACTGATTGGATAAAACAAAACAATCGAGCGTCAAATGTAAATGCGCACCATGAAGCGTCACCAACCTGGATCGCTCGCGGATACCATGCCACGGCATCCGCTATCTGCATGATGTCCGCGAGCACGTTCATTCACGCCGATGTTGACGTTCCGCACCAGATCACTGGCAATACGTCAGTGCCGCGGCCTGCGGACGCTGCACGTCACGTTCACCCCGCGGGGGCCTCATTGACTTCAGCACTTAGAACACGGAAATTGCTCTGTCCGACGCTGTCATGGCCCTTAGTGAACGCGAGGGAAGTCGCTTGCTGCACGTAAGCGTGATTTCCACTCCTTTCCACCACCCCCAGCCAATGAGCGGATGGGGACATCGTCCAGGTGTTGACCACGCGCACCAACCAACGGCGATTCGCTGAAAGAAAGTGTGTATGTACATGAACCTCCTATCAGCGGATGTTTCTGGGCAGTGGTAAGGCAATCGCGCCAACACCGTGCAACATCGTCCACCATCTCTCGGATACGACGACGGCGTAGGATGTGGTACAGGTCGAGCTGCAGCGCACACTGACACACTTGCAGTTCGAACTGGCCACCATGATCCTACTCGTGGTGCCTCCGCTATCGGCGCAGATGCACCGCGACATGGCGGGTGCGCGATAAACGTGGAGCACATGCACCACCCTACAAGCCCGCAGCGCCTGGGCTAGCACATGGTCGTGTTTGACAATAGAGTTTTGCGACGACAGACTGGGTGACCCAACATGGATGACGCGGTCCGTGGTTGCCATCATGGCTACGACAACGGTAGCGTCTGGATCGCAATGCAGACCGTCGAGTCGCTGGTGCAGAGCATTCGAGGAATGCGATCAAAGGGGGGGGAGAGAGAATGCCTGCGTCCTCGGGTCAGAATGGGCATCATTGATGGACACGTCAGCGTTGGAACCTTTATCCCAGACATGTCATCCAGTCTGTGCGTGGCACATGACGTGGCGCGCTCACTCCTCGTCAGCGCATACATAGCGTATCCCACTGGACGACACCACCAAGGTCCTTGCGCGCGCCACCGCAATCCGTCGAGAGTGTCCTGGCCGGCTGCAGGGCTGGCTGCCACAGTGTGGAGGAGTTTAGTTCATTTTTGCAACGCGAATGGTTCAATTGGACGGTGGGTCCACCATCCATTTTCTTGAGCTTTTAATCAAGAAGAACATGGCGGTCAAGAATCTTGACTCGGCCGTGGATGGGCTTCTTGTTCCGCCGTGGTGATTGCGTGAGACTGGGGTGCGTACTGTACAGTGCCAGGTACATAGGTGTATAGTATACACTACACTGCACTGTACTGTACTGTTTGGGAGTCGAAGGCGAGTACTGTACAGTGTAGCGCGGCTGCCAGTTCAGTGTACTGTACACAGTGTACTGTAGTGTACGCCACGGCCCACGCGGCTCAGCTTCCGCCCCTCTTTTCCGATCTGCTTGCGCTTCTCCACCGCAGTTCTGCCCCCGAGAAGACGAGTATGACCGACGACAACGAGGCGGCGCAGGCGCTGGAGCAGTCGCTGGCCATTGCGCGGTCCATCGCGCTGGAGAGCGCCGCCCGCGCGCCGCAGTCCGTGGCGCAGCGCAAGGAGAAGCGCAATGCGCGGGACCGCCAGCGCTCGCACCTCCAAAAGGTGCGATGCTTTCGCAGGTGGAGAACCCCCATTCATCCACACGCTCCAATTCGATTCATTGACGGTGTCTCTGTTGCTTGCTGTGACTCGGTCTCCCTTCCTTCCTCTCTGTTTGAATGCACCAGCGATCCATGCAGGAGATGCGCGCCAAGGTGGCGCAGCTCGAGGCCGTGAAGAAGAGTCTAGAGCAGCGCTACGGAGATGCACTGCATGGCAATGGTAGTCACGCCACGGACAACCAAGCTGCGTTGCCAGCGCACCACCACGATCCATGCTCTTCTCCTGAGCCAGCCACGACTACCGACGACGACGAGGATGGCGAGGAGCAAGCCGCGGTTCGCCGCCTTCAGACGGCACAGCAGCGGTATCTCGCGGTACTCCAGCTGCTGGAGACATTGCGGCGCGAGAACCGCGCCATGGCACTCACGCTTCTGGACCGCGACCTGTCTCGAAGCGCCGTGGTCAACCTGCTGGAGGCGCAGCACATGGAGACCACGCAGACCACTGACTTGCCCACCACAGACACAGAGAAGCCCGGACCAGAAGCCCCTTATCAAACAACAACAGCAGCAGCAGCAGCAGCCGTGCTGCCCGAGGAGGAGGTGCTGCTGTCGGCGCAGCAGCTCTTCCGCGCGATCCATAACGCCCGCACCGCGTGTCCGCTCATGGAGCCACTGGTGGGTGCGCCGGTCTTTGGCTGGTGTGATCTCCGCAGCCAGAGCGGGACGTCGGCCACGTTTGTGATAACCAAGCGCTTTCCAGGCCACGCCGCGGAGAACCTGGCACACTCCACGTGGAACATCATCAGTGATGACGTGGAGATGCGCAAGCTGCTGCCCCCGGGGCTCTACTGCGAGTTCCATGAAGTGCAGCGCCTCAGCCCTCACCTCCGCGTCGTGAACCGCCTCACGGTAGACCACAAGCTCTTCACGTTTGGTGGCCAGGCCCCACGGAAGCTACCGCCACTGCGCACCGTGTACACGCTGCTGTACACGCGCGACCCGACGGGCGGCGGCTTCGTGCTGGGCATGAAGACACTGGACCGCCCGCTGTTCCGCAGCTGGGTCTCGGGCAATGAGACGTGGTGCGACGTGTTCTACTGGTTCTCATTCACTCCTTGTCCACGGGATCCACTTGCCACAGTCGTGCAGTTTGGCGGCACCGTGAGCTACGTGATCGAGGCGACGGCGCGCTTCTGGCTCGCCGAGCTCGTGTTCCTGGCCATCCGATGGGAGTCCATGACCGTGGCCTCGGTATTCCTCAAGCACAGGAGCAAGGACGATGAGGACGAGGACGAGGACGAGGCGCCAGTGGAGCAGTGTGCGCGTGGCACAGGGAATGGCAGTGGAGAAGGGTGAGGAAGACGGTGGTGGTGGAGTCATATCGCGCCGCCTGCGCTGTAGCAGGCCGTACGGGGGGGAGGAGGATAAGCGTGTAGCGTTATTTATCAGCGACCGAGTGGGGTGTACATGGAACATTGGCGCGTGGCCTTGGAAGTACTCTACACATGTTCATATTTCCACTCGCCTTGCTTCACACACCTCTCTCTCTCTCTCTATGACCCACCCCTTCAGTGCGTGATCATGACTGGCCTGTACTGTACGATGACGTAGCCTACCCAATGGCGATGGCGGCGCATGGCCCGTCAATCGACACGACATCGACCGCATCCTCGAGCCACTGCAGACGCTTCTCCTTCTTCCCAGCTTTGACCGCGTCCCCATCACCATCCACCACCTGTGGCTCCGCCTCCTTCACCCGCAAGGCCGCCAGCCACTCCACCAGCCCCAAGCTGTGTGCCGCACTGGCCACATCGTCGAGCCGCAGCGCACCGCCTCGATGGACCAGCAGCCACTTCACCACCGCCGTGTGGCCACGCTCGGTCCCGCGTCGCAGCGCGCTGCGCGGGTCACTGTCACGACGTCGGTGCGTGTGCAGCCACTGCACCATCTCGAGGTGGCCATGGCACGCCGCCTGGTCCATGGCGCGGGGCGTGCACGACGCCGTCGTCTGCGTCTGCAGAAACGTCACCACTTCTTTATGGCCACGGGCCGCCGCGCCATCCATGGCCCGTGCGGACAGCGCGCCACCCGGCCGCGTGTGGATGCCACGCGCATGCAGCCAGCGCAGCAGAGGCAGGTGGCCGTGGGCCGCCGCCAGGTCCATGACGCCCACGAGGTGGCGCTGCGCCTGTGGCTGCCGCTCAAGCAGCCACGCCACCACATGCACGTGGCCGCCACACGCGGCTGCCCGCATGGCGTCGCCCCACACTTCTCCGCCATGGCCGTGGCTATGGCTGTCGTCATCGTCGTCGACGAGCGCATGCGCGTGTAGCCACTGCAGGATGTCGAGCTGGCCCGTGGAGGCGGCGGCCGCGATGCCCATGTGGCCAGCGCCACGCAGCGGCGGTGCCCCACCATGCACGCGCTGATGATAGGCGTGCACCCACTGCAGGACCGGTAACGCGGACGAGGCCGCGGCAGCATCCAGCAGCGTGACGGCGCTGGCGCCGCTCTCGGCCTGCAGCCACAGCTCAGGATGGTGCGCCAGCATGTGTTCCACACACGCCACGTGTCCGTGCTGCACGGCCGAGGTGAAGAGGCGCAGCGATGGCCGCGCCAGCGTCGGCGCACGCGCCAGCAGCAGCTGCATCAGAGCGGCGTCCCCGCTGTACGCCGCCGTGTGGATGAGAGACGTCGTGATGGCTACATGCCTCTCGTCCACGAGGTACTGCACCACGTGGGCATGCCCAAACAGAGCCGCCTCCATGGCCAGGCGATCATCCGTCGGGTTGTTGCTGGTGGTCGCCATCGTCGTCGTCAGGGCGGTTGCCTCCTTCATGACCGACGGCAGCCAGCGCAACACGGACAAGACGCCCCGTTGAGCCGCACGAAGGGCAATCGTGGCGACTGGCAGCGCCACCTGACGCGTGTGCAGCCACTGCAGGACCGCCACCGGCGCCACGGGTACGGCCAGCGTGGCGATCGCCAGCACGCGCGCGCGGCATCGCTCCTGCCCCCATTGCGCCTCGATCGAGTCCAATAGCGCGAGCTGCGCGCCACACACGGCGCCACAGAGCACGGCCTCCATGCACGTGGACGAGAACTCGTACAGCGGCGGCCCCTCCATGCTGTAGAACAGCAGGCGTTGCACCAGTCCGCGGTGGCCCGCGTGGGCTGCCTGGGTCGCGGCGCGCGTGAGCCCATGCTCGAGCAGGAACGGGTCCAGCTGGTGCATCCGGCAGCTGTGCACCACGCGCGTCAGCAGGCGCATGCTGCCCAGCGCCACGGCGCGCGCGATGGGCTGGCGCGCGCTCGTGTCCAGATATTCACTGATGCGCTGCACGGCGATGGCAGGCGATGCGACGGCGAACGCCGCGTGGTGCTCGCAGACCCAGCGCGGCGCCGTGAGCAGGAGAGCGGTGACCATGCTGCAGAGCGCGCACGCGATGTTATTGGGAAGTGGTCGCAGCAGATTGCAGCCGCGGGGAGAGCCATACCCTCATGCGTTCCCTTCCGGCCGCTTCCCGCTGATGTCCATGCCGCCGCCGTGGCCGCGTCATCCACGGTGCGGTGATGGAGTACTGTATATTAGATCTCAATGGCGATGGGTGTGCGGCATAAAAATACTTCGAATAGGAGAGCGTCGCCTTTAAGATCTAACGTCTATTTGTTACTCGAATACAAGCACCAGTAAGTATGGGGAACCTGCGCGGGTTACACAGGCAGGTATACCTGTATACCAGCAACTACGCGCAGCAACGACACCCCGAGGTGGAACATCACAGGACCGCGAGCAGAGCAAGGACGAGAAGAGGAAGCTCCTGGCGGAGGCAGCCGAAGCCAGGCGGCAGGGAAACAGCAGCGAGAGGTTTAAGGGAAGAAACAAGGGGGTCATCAGGAGGGACAAGAGATTCGGATGAAGGCCGAAGGGTCGAGAGAAACCAAGGGGGCAGTGCAGGGGAGAGGCCGGGGTGAGAGAACGGAGCCGCCGGCGGCGCCGGCGTGCTCAGTTGGGATTTTGCTATCGCAACCCGCAGGAGCTCAGAAGTGTATGTTTTAGCGGAGTGTTTGTTAGTGGGTTTTAGAGTGCGAGGTTGTAACCAGTCAACAGAGCTTTTCCCACCCGATGGAATTATGTTTTGAGAGCGTCAAGCGCTGAGTATTACTTCGAGTGGTCTACTTAGTGGCTCGACGAACGGCGAAACTTACGCACCATCAAAAATGCAAGTAGTAGTACAGGTTATTTTAGTTTATCATATAATGTAGGTCTAAATACAAAGGATGTAGTGTATCCACAAGTCATATCCAGTAGCTATTGTCTACGCCTATCGCCCAGAGCATCGATAACGTCCATACTGTCGCCCACTTCACCTATAGTAGCGTCACAATGACCAAGCGCCTCTACTCAGCTACAACACCACTACACAGCTCTGTCTGATCTACCTGTTCGTCTTCGACAACATTTCCTCGCCAAAATGGAATTCAAGCCACTTCACAGTCAGGCTTGACGTCCACCAGGCATCTCGAATACCGTAAATTTGGACTTAGTTCTCCTCTTGCAGTTCACGAACTTCCTCCCATAAGCGTTTCCCGAATCCTTGGCGTTTCTCCACATTCTCTTGTTGGATGTTTGGGCGTGTTGCTGGCGGAGCACGGAAAACCATGAACAGGGGGTATTTCGTCTCTTCACTGTCTGCAAGAACCATCGCTGTAGCTCGCTCCTTTTCTTTCTTCGAACATCGCACCCGCACCGTCCTTGACCCGCGTGATGCTGCAGCCCGCACAAAGCCCCGATTTAAATGTTCTCGATCTTGGTTTCTTCAACATCATCCAGTTGTTGTAGTCACGCACTGTGCCTCGGTCAATCGATGACCTGATCAGGGAGGTGCGGCTTGCTTTCCAGGACACGACGGAGTCTCCTTAAATCAGACTTTCTTGTCGCTGTAGCTCGTGATGCTCAACGTCATGAGAAACGAAGGGCGCGATGATTACCGCACGTGCCACCTAAGGAAGCATCACCTGCTTTGGAATGACGCTCTTCCGGACACCCTGGAGTGCGACAGCGAGACCTATGAGAATGTGGTCAAGTTTGTTCCTCGCAAGCCCAACTCCCCGCAGTACGAATTCATGATTTGAAGCAGCGGGCTGGAATGCTATTTTACCGTAGATTTTTTTAACGTTTTTTTCGTTGTGGGCGAGCTCGCGGTCTCACCTGCACACCTTGATACTTCCCAAAAATAACAAGGCGGAGCACTGTGAAATTGTTTTTGGAAATGTGCGTTATTTTCCGCACAGAGGTAGTATCAGATTGCGTATCTCAGAAGCGAATTGCTCGGCCACCACGGCATCGTCGCGTGGGGAAGATTCGCTTGACCGAGTCCTTGCACGGAATGATAACGCGTGACGTTTTAGGAATGAATTTTGCCAGGTAGGAGAAGCTGAAAATGCTCCTTTCGCGATGCCGGCTGGTTCGGCTTGATCTAGCACCTCCAGCTCCAGCATGCTGGTCGAAATTGGTATCCCGTCGAAACGCAGCTCATTGATCCACCGAACTAGCTGTAATTCCGTGGCTGCATCGAGTACTGTGCCAACACCAGAGTGACGGAACCGGCGTTGCTTTTTCGGACGCACGTTCGACGCGGCATGCGTTATGATCTCCTCCGCCTTTGTCCACTTGTGGATCAACTTCCGTGCTGCCTCACGTTCCTTGCGCGACTCCTCCACGTACGGGAAGTATCTTAGAATTTTCGCCCCCACGTCGTTGCCGGACGAATAGTGATCGATGGCAATACGCTTGAACTCATAAGAACACGAGCGCCGCACGTGTTTCTTGGCGCTGGCGTGTGTTCCTTTCACGCATGTTCTGCCTCCTCGACCGACCATATTTCAGTTGTTCTGGATTTGCGCGCGTAGGGCAGAATGCGATGATGTGCAATTTTGTAATTTAGTTTTGAAACGAATGGCCACGAAAAGACCTCAAATAGAGGCGCGTCGCCTTTAAGATCACGTCGCCTATAGAGGAAGGTTCAAGTCTTTTTAGACCACCTCTGTTGAACATTCCCAACAGCGGGACCAACTGAGGTGAAATTAAACAGACGGCCTGTAAAAAATTGTTTCGTTCAGTAGCATAAACGACGCGTGGTTAGAGGATGCACCAACCATTTACTGTACAAGGAATACAGTAAATGTTGGTTGTACCGTACAACGAGAGTCTCCAACACCGTTTATTGTACGGCGAGGCACCGTTTAATGTACGGCGAGGTACTTACACGAGAAGAGAATCATGGACGTCTCCGACGAAGCAATTGAGCTGTCGTTGCCGCTTCCACCAGGTTAACCGGACGCATGCAGCGTTCCTGCGAAGCCACCATCCGCACGCAAGCGGTTTGTTTGGACAGAAGCAATGGTAGAGTGTCTCTTATCTCTACGGGAGTCTGTTTTGCATGCATCATTTTCAGGGAGCCGCAGCGTCACCCAGATTTCGGTTGCATGGGAGCGACTGCGACTCCAATTCGCCCTGATACATGGAGCTCGTATTGAGAAGTCTCAGCTCAAAAACAAGTATCAGGCGCTGAAAAAGGAGTACACTACCATTGTCAACGCTGAAAAGCGCACGGGCAACAACTCGGATGATCCAGCATCCTTTCCGGCATAACAGTTGCGATGGTCGAGTCAATCATGACAGTTCTCGTTGGTGGAACGAGCGTGTCGCTCCGCCGTTCACAGCTCCAAGTTCCCTCTGAAAAATGATAAATGAACCAATTGCGCATGAACTCAGGTACAGTAGGTGTGTTGAGTGGCCAGAGATGACAGCAAACAGGTAGCCAATCAGAGAGCGTCATTTTTCAACAGAGGTGATTCGAAAAAGACTTGAACCTTCCTCATAAGACCTAAAAGTCAGTACCTAAACGCTTGCGATTATTGGTTGAAAAATTGCGGAAATAGCCACGTGCCCAAAATAGGAGGGAGGAGTCGCCTGATTTATTGGTCGCACTAACTATTTTAGGTCGCCGCACAATGGAGTCTGAGAAATAGAGACTCAGATCTTTGGACAACGACAACATACGTGAAATTAAATTACTCCAACACCTCCATCTCGGCGACGCAAGTGGATAGCTGAAGGAGTATCTCGAGCGACATCCACCGTGACCGCCGTCTATCGTTGTGACAGATGGCAACTGCTGGAAGAACTCATCGGAAGGACTCCAGTAGCATGATTTGACTTTAGGCTCTATACGTTAGTAACCTCATTAAATCTAAAACTCCCCACCAAAACATAAGTGAAACTATCCGCATCTCCATGGCGCGACTGCCCCCGCTGACGGTGGCGCGCTGCGTATGCGAATCGCACGCCGTGCTGGCCGCGACGGGGAGCGACGTCGCATCGCTCGCTGTCAGCGCCTTCCTGGATGCCAGCCCTCTCTTGTCGGTGCAGCGCGCGGTGGATCTGGGCAGCGTCCCCTTGCTGGAGCGCGTGGTCTCGACCAAGCAAGCGGCTGCCACCAACCCATTCCTGCTGGAGCATTGGCTCACACTGGGGGCACACGCGGCCGCCAACGCGGCACACCGCGACCTCGTAGAGCGCATCCTTGAGTACAGCGCGCAGGACTCGGATCCGTTCTGGCGGTCCTCCTGCCTGGAGGCTGTGATCGAGGGCGCCATGACTGGTGGGCATGTGGCCATCCTCGACGAAGCCGTGGCGTCGCTGGGCGTGCCACGCTGCCGAGCACTGCTGGAGCATTACATCCAGGGGCACAAGGGCGCCGACCAGCTTGCCGTGCTTCAGTGGCTGGTCGCACATGACATCCCATTGCCGTATAAACCACTCGCGGCCCATGCCGCTCGAGCCGGTGCGCTTCCCGTCGTGGAATGGCTGACCACGATCGACTCGCGCGAGATCGTTGGCTCGCGCATACTCATGGCGGCGGTGCAAAGCGGACAGCCCCATGTCGTGCGCTTCCTCGTGGACGAGTGTGGGGAATATGTCGGCTCGCACGTGCTGGGGCATGCCATGTGGGGCGGCAACGTGGAATCAGTGCGTTTCCTCGATGACGCGGCGCCGGGGATGTGCACACCGGCCATGCTTCGAGCGACCATCCTCAATGGCCATATTGACGTGGCCAAGATGTTGATCGCGCGGCACCCAGCGCTTTGGCTCCAATTGGATGCGGAATCCGAAGGATTGGGCTTACTGGACACGGCCGCGGCCTCCCACCACTCGGCCATGCTGTTTTGGGTGCTGGCGTACCACGAAGAGCACCATCCATCGGCTCCGCCCTTACGCGCGCCCACGCAGTTTGCGATTGACGACGCGGCGAGCTTTGGTCAGTTGGATATCCTGCAGTGGCTGTATGAGCGCGTGCACTACGGGTGGCGCAGGCACGTGATGGACTCAGCTGCGAGGCGGGGCCATCTCCACGTCGTGCAATGGCTGCACACCCACTGCGAAGCAGGCTGCTCCTTTCAGGCCATGAACCTGGCTGCACGCCATGGTCATCTCGCGGTCGTGCGCTGGCTGCACGAGAACCGGCGCGAGGGCTGCACCACGGCGGCGATGAATGACGCGGCGGGAAATGGCCACTTGGAGGTGGTGCAGTATCTGCATGAACACACGAGCGCTGGATGCACGGCCGCCGCCATGGATCAAGCGGTGCGGGGCGGCCACTTGGAAACCGCGCTCTGGCTGCAGGAGCATCGCTCGGAAGGCTGTTCACGCGATGCCCTGAACGCCACGGTCGACGACGGGTACGCTGGGCCCGCTGCCATCAAATGGCTGCATGTCACGCATGGCGTCCAGTATTCGCGTAAAGCGGTCGATTCCATTTGGAAACGTGGTTGGTATGGACTGCTCGAGTGGATTTGCGCGCGAGGGTGGCAGGGCGTGAGTCAGGAAACGATCGCGATGGCCATGCGTCGCGGCGACGTGTACGCACTACAGTGGCTCACGGAGCATTGGCCGGAGGGAATGGATTGGCCCTGGATGGAGGGGATGGCCGAAACGATCGGAAACGAGCACGTGTCGACGTGGCTCAGGACGGTCACGCATGAATAGCCGCTTTGCTTACACTATATTGTACTGACGCGTACGTGATCGAGTTGCGAGTTTACCTTCTATTGGAGACGCCGCCTCCACCAAAAGTGGCTCGACTACATGGCATCGATGAGCGCACTACGGGCGGTTAACATCAATAAGTAGGTACCAAGGTGAATGAGTACCGAAAGCGTTGACAACTTGGAAGGAGTACACTACTACGTAGTACATGTACAATGAGTGTACTACACGTGCTGTCATGAGGCTTAGTCGTTCCACAATAAAAGTTAATGCCTGGGGAGCGCCACCTTTGCAACACAATCGATGGGCCTCGTTCAAACGGTTGTAAGTGTTCGATCTCCCTGCCAGGTTGTGGTCACACCGTCGCATGCAAGTGACGACGTGTAGATCTGGTCCACGTACTCTATAGCGCCAGTGCGACAGAGGGCGCGGCCAGCTCCATGTTCCCCCTTCAAAGGCAACAAGAACCCGAGTTACTCAACGTTTCCAGCGAACACCAAACAAGCACGACGAATCCATTCAGACGGGAGCTACCTGCCGCCAGAGAGCAAAAATTAATCTGATAACTTGGTATAATACCAGCTACTTCCAAGAGTTGGTCTCTCTTGTGATTTGAGTAGGTGACGGCCATCTGAATTCGCGATGAAAAGACGCCTATGTGGAAGCACAAGCTGGCAAACGCAAGCTGCAACAATGTACATGTATCGGACACATGCTTGCTTGCGCACACGGCACGACAGGCATTGCTCACACCACCAGATTTTGAACTATCCTATTCGGGAGGATATACGTTGTCACGCAATCAGAAAGAAAGTTTCGAGTATCAATGAATGTTGGGCGCGTATCGTGATATGCAGGGTATTGAATTCAAACAAGAACAATGAGTGCACATCGGAAACAAGAACAACAGAAATTGCCCGCCCATACAACTCACAATCGCGATAGAATCACGCGAGGTTCGTGTGATTCTAATGGATGGAGCATGCAAGTAGCCGAAGTTGCCTCCTCGTCACAAGGAGGCAACTTCGACCACTTGTTATCCACGATCCATGTGCCACTGCCATGTGAGCGTCACTTTCGACAACGTGGGTTGTTGTGGAGAAATAAATCAAGTTGATTGTCGTGGCTCCTCTCCCGTCGTAAAGGAGCTACGTCAGCCAAAGTCAACTTCAGTAACCAGCGTGGGATTTATCGGAGCAATTTCTAGGGGGTGCGCAAGTTTACCAATGTGGCATTCGTCAGCGGAAGGGGGGGAGGCTTTGCAGCACAACGCACGATAAATCGGAAGATAAAGTGGGTTGACCATGTGATTGCACGATCGTAAGGTTTCTAAGAAGGTTGAATAACTGTATCCAGCTGGTGCGGACCATGCTCATGGAAGCGGAGGTTTTCCCATGGCATAAATTGATATGAGCGGGTTTCTCTTTCTCTTTGTCTTCTGCATGGGGGGAGGAGGAGGGGGGGCTCATCAAGAGGGGTCGCACACGTTCTACTCATTCTCGAATTCACTTCGCCCCCAGCAACTCACTACTGAACCTCCAAGCTCAAACACTTCCCCCCCTATCTTTCAACATGGCTCGCTACCTCGCTCCGATCGCTCTCTTCGCACTTGCCGCTATCCACGGAGTGGCCTCTCAGACCGCGGACGAAGCCGTTAATGCCGCAGCCGATACCACGGGGAGCGCCGCTGCTGGTGTCGTCGATACCACGGCCGATGCGGCCGGCACCGCTGCCGATGGGGTCACTGGAGCCGCTGAAGCCGCCATGTCCGCCGGAGAAGATCTGGTGGGGGGCATCTCGGACATGAGCAAGGGTGACATCGCCGATGGCGTTGCGTCCGCGTCTTCCAAAGTGTCCGACGCAGCGGGTGGTCTCGTCGACTCCATCACGGATTCGAGCGGCACCGCCATGACTGGGTCTGGTTCAGCTGCTGCGCCCGAGCCATCGTCGGCCTCTATCGCTGGTGCTGCTGTCGTCTCAATCACTGCGTCGATCGCAGTTGGCTTCACGATGCTATAAAAAGGGTGGCCAGCTCGATCAGCTCACGAACAAACGTGGAGAGCTGTTGTCTACATTTTGTACTACAGGATAAGTGTTGTCCGTTCATATACCATTAAAAGTTTTGCAAAAACTGTGTGTTGGTGTTTGCGCTTTGTTTAACTTCAGCGTATTTGCTAAAATGGAAACGGTTTCCACGACAGTCCAATGGTTTGGCGGCGTGGTGTGACTTGGAAAAATAATAAGCACTCACTGATTGAGTGCCGCTATAGAGAGTCGACACGCAAGACAATCTGCCGATGCACTGTAGCGCCTTAACCGAGGGGCCGGAAACCCATTTTCAAACGCGCGCACGGAACCTGGTTATTACCAGGTTTCCGTGAAAAATGCCTGACAGTGGGGACCCATGCCGGTAACCCTCTCTGGAAAGTAAGTAGACCCAATCCGAGGTTCGAGTGTCCCTTCGATTTAAAGGGGAAGTAAACCCAATCCGAGGTTCGAGCGTCCCTTCGATTTAAATCACCATCGGGTATTTCTTGTTGATAATGAGAGGACGTGAGAGAGGTTCTGTGTATTGGGAAGGCAAGACTGTCTGTTTTAAACTAGGATAATCAGCCAAATGCATCCAGCGCGCAGGAGAGGATATGTGTGTGACCTCATTCGGCGAAACCAGTGCAGGCGATTCGTTCTGTTGTACAAGTACTGTAGATCTCTGTGATGTCCCACCAGAAAACAAGTTTCTAAACTACGGTACAATGTTGAAGTTGAAATGTTTTGATGGTCGAAATTTCTATTTTTCAGGATATAAAAGGGCCCGATTGATCAATCGAGCCCTTTTTTTCATCAATTTTGCACCGTGTATTGGAAGCACAGAACTAAATGTAGCACCTTTTTAAATTTCCTATTCTTTGCACTGAAACACAGACATAAATCAACTTTCACATTCTTTGGCACTCGTCGCAGGCAAACTTTGCCTACTGTCTCACGGAAAACCTTGACAATCAAGTTCCAACATGTGTCTCATTGCCTGTGCCGTCATGAAGGCCTGTTGGGTCTTCGAGAGGAAGGCGGCGTCGAAGCGTGCTTTTCCGGAAACTATCAAAGCTCATTAACCAATTTTCTTCGGACCAAAGACTCAACCAACCAGTTTGACCACTTCCCCTCACACTATCTACAACCATGGCTCGCTTCTTCGCTCCCATCGTACTCTTCGCCATCACTGCAATCTACGGTGCGGCTGCGCAGTCAGATGTCGTCGACAATGTTGTCGATACTGTGTCCAACACGACTGCTGATGCAATTGACGGGGCGGGAGACGCCCTTGACGCCGCTGGAAGCACAATCTCCGATGTTGTGGACTCTGCCAAATCGGCGGGCGAGGACGCGCTGAATGGGGCCATGTCGATGGGCGGAGACGCTATCGACTCGGCTAAAAACACTGGCTCAAAGATCGGAGATGCTGCTGGCGGCGCTGTCGACTCTGCAACATCCTCTGTCACGGACATGTTCGGCTCCGGTTCAGACTCGATGACACCCGAACCGTCATCCGGATCGACTGCTGGGGTGGCAATCGTCTCTATCACCGGCACGATGATTGCTGGATTCACGTTGTTGTAGTTGTAAAACGCTACTGTACAACGTAGTCTCATCATGAAACAACGTTTGTCGTGACGAGAGTTGTTGAATATTGTGCATATAACTCTGAAATAGAGAAACCATTGACAAAACTTTCGTCTATTAGCCATGCGTTTGATTCACATCCCTCTTGCGATGTTGTGAACCTGGGACCACCGCTCATTCTACTATGTACTGTTGCAAATTTTCTAGGGTTTTCATTTCCTTTCGAACGCAGTTCTTGTGCAGGATGAACGTATGCTAAAGTACTGGCTTGCGCTGGGGCGAGTCCGAGGTGGGAATGAGCACAACGTCGTCCTCGCCTTCCCTGATCGATGAGGTATCATGCTGTTGAATTGTGCTTTGCAGCTATTTTGGCAAATCTGGCGGCCCGAAATATAGGACCAGAATTACAGTAATGAGACTCGCTCATTCTGGTGTAAATCTATTTATTGACCAACCACTGACAAGTGCTGTTAAAAATGACCCGCGATTTCAAAGATGGGCACTTTGGCCGTTTTTCGGCCGCAAATAGTTAAGTTCACACTATGACGAACATGATCGCCTCGGGGCGATCCCGGATTTAATCATCTTAAGTCTCCCATTTGAACGACCAAGAAAAAAAGATGACGAATATCAGGAGGCGTACAAAATGCACCAGCCCATTGTGGACTGTGAATATCGTTGTCTACGCGGATCCCACGCTCTAGGTTGACAGCTCTATGGGCATACTCCATAATACTGTACTTCGAAGTATGCCCCAACTTCTTTGGCAGCATGGATATTCATTCGCATTCGGCTGGGTCCGTGAGAATTTAGGCGGTGGCAAAAGAGTCCCTGCGGTCCAAATTAAACCCCAAGTGAGCACATCCAGATTGGGGTTGCAATTCGGATGGCAACATGCCATAGTTTGCCATAAGCAAAATACATGGAACTCTCGTTATTATTGTTGATTGTTGACAGGATCAATCGTGTTAGTCAATCCGCTCCCACAAATTGTGGGAGCAGATTGTGGGAGCGGATGGACTAACACGATTGATCCACGTGCTGAACACGTGGTACATAGAAATTGTGGGAGCGGGCAACACGGTGTTGCCTGCTTTCACAATTATTGACAGTGCATATGGCCTGTGCTTGGCTAGCTCGCTAGAGTAGAGAGCAAGCCAAGCGCCACGTGTCAAAATGTACACTCTATCTGATTAATCGCCGTGC
>JAADWT010000601.1:0-17403 GCA_023336285.1 Pythium grandisporangium
AGAGAGAGAGAGAGAGAGAGAGAGAGAGAGCAGGCGCAGCAGCAGCAGCAGGAACCAGAGACGTCCAGCCCACGCTCCCCCGCCTCCCGCCAGCCAGCCAGCGTCTTCGTGCCTCGTGCCTCGCTGTCTCGCTGTCTCGCTGTCTCCTTTTCGGCGACAGGATCTGCCCGTGAGCAACCGGTTTGGGGGGTCAGTCCTCCCCTCCCCGTGCTTGACGGTTCCTCAGCCTGGAAGTGTTCTTGAAGAAGGTGCTCGTTGCTCACACGTGACGCGGCACGAGTCCGTGCCGGTCCGGGGACGGTAAGCGGCGTGTGTTCATGAGATGCCGAGTCCGCGAGGAAGAGAGCGCGCGGCCAGCGTCCACGAGGAAGACGAGCACGACCAGCGGCAGGCGCTGACCAGCCCCACGTCGCCCGCGGCCACCATCACGCTCATGGAGGTGCCCTACAGCAGCAGCATTGATTCGATCCCCGAGCTCTCGCCGGCCTCGCAGTTTGAGGGCCAGTCCACACCCACCAGCATTGACGCCTTTGGCGCCGCCGATGAGCAGCAGACGCTGGACCAGCAGCAGCGCGACGACCAACAGCCTGCGCCACGCGAGAAGGATGGCGGCGGCGCCCCGCGCTTCCTGGACGGGCTTGGAGCGCAATACATTGACGAGGAAGACGACGAAGATGACGAAGACAGCGACCAATTGGACGTGAGTCCGGACGACGAGATTGACGAGCACGCGCTGCAGTTCCGCGTGAGCCGCGCCACCGTGACACGCACGGGGGTGTTGCCCTGCTGCGTGTTTGTGGGGCGCGTGGCCTGGCGCTCGATCGAGTGGGAGGTGTATTTCGGCCAGAAGCAGCTGATTCGACTGCATCTGAGTCTGCTGGCCAACCTGCTGTACCAGAAACGGCGTGGCATGCGTGGCATCTCTCTGCCCTGGACCGTGTGGCGTGAGAAGCGCGCTGAGAAGCGCGTGGCCGACGCTGGTGTCGTGCAGGACTACATTTGCGCGCTGCTTGCGGACCGAGACATTCGTAACTCGGACCCGATGCTGAGCTTTTTGGAGGTGAGTCCGTCGCGCGCCATGTCCCGGTACGGTCCGTCGCTGAAAGAAGGCTATGTGCACATGCGCATGAATGGCGCGTTCCAGCTGCCGCTGTATTCCTGCGTGAACCGCACGATCGAGGCCTTTTATAGGCATCTGTATCGCACATGGATGCGGATCGCATTCATTTCCGTGGTCGTGACGTTCATTTTACCCGTGTGCTTGATCATCGTGTCGGCGTTGCCCCGGTTCTTCGTTGGGCAAAAAGTGCTTATTAACGAGGATGAAGATGATCTGACCCGTAAGACCGATGCCGAGCAGGTGCTGCTGGGCATTGTGACGCTTAGTGCATTGCTCTACATGTCTGTGTTTGTATACAAGTTCTTTGATCATCGACTGGGTGTGATTCGGCGCTGGGTCGTGCTCAAGCCCAACTGCTTTGCCGCGTACCGCAAGCGATGGCATCAAGAACCGAGTGAGGTATTCCTCTTTGACAAGAAGTTCACGGCCCGGAAGGGCAGCTACCGTCAGGGAGTGTCCTGGATGCCAAGTGGGTTTGTGATTGGCAGCAATGCCGGCTTTATCGAAGTGGACACGGGCCACTACTACACGCGCCTCACGATGGGCATCTCGCTGCTGTTTGTGTGCTGGGGCGTCTTCACGCTCTCAAATGAGTTGTATCGGTACGAGAATGTGAGTTTTTCGGGTGGTCTGCATGCCGTTGACCTTCCCGAGTATCAAGATTGGACGCCCTCAGGGGAAGATACGATTTGTGGGTACTACTTTGAAGTACCCTCCAATGTCAGTGTGCAGGTGCGCACGAGCGATTCTGATGCCGTGATCTCAACGCTGCGTGACGCCGACAAGAATGAGACTGTGTCAGCGTTCAACTTTTTGTTGGGAGGTGATGATTTGGGCTACAGACTGGGTGGCTTTCTCGCCAATACCATCGGAAAGGGATCTCTCGTCGCGGTGACGAAGAAACTGGCGTATCAAAACGACACGTTTATCAGCACGGGTGTTAATGTGACCGTGGATCGGATTGGAACATTGACGTTGTTGGCCATCAACGGATCAACGCTGACAGAGTTCAACCATGCTGATAATTTTTGTACAATCCCCATCGACATCGCCATCGTGGACTGGGCGCTCTTACTGTACTACATTCCGATGCTACTGGTGGGTGGTATGGTAACGTCGACGTCGGGTCTATTGCTAAACTATCTGATTACGTACCTCGGTCTGTGGCATGCGCATGTTCGAAGAGATCACTGGTACCGATGTATCAAGCGACTTCAGAAGCTTAAACGCCAGCAAACCGAGTTCAGGTATCATTCGTTTGCACCAGAACATGTCAGTGTCCCGAAGTATGAATGCCCCCTATCTCCGTTGGGAACTGATCCTCCGTTATCTACGCGGACGAAAGCCACGAGTGATGGAAGCGTTCATTCAGCGTCCTCATCGATTGAGTTGCCAGCAGTAGCTACCCCAAGCTCGATTGCATGGCACGTAGATGGTGAAGACACATATGCTGCCATGTACAGTGCCATGAAGGATGCCAAGTTTGAAATTTTGATCGCCGGGTGGTGGGTCACACCAGATTTGTATTTGCTACGACCTGGACGCAAATTGCCACCGCGTGAGGGTGAATACGACAAGAAAACGAACGCGACCCAGTTACGTGAACTGCTGCTGCTGAAAGCACAGGAAGGCGTGAAGATCAATGTTCTTATCTACCGAGAGGTGAAACTCGCGCTTACGCTCAACAGTGCTTACACGAAGCGCAGTCTCAAACTGCACCCCAACATTCGTGTGATTCGGGACCCCATCTTTCAAATCCAGAGCCTTGGTTTTTGGTCGCATCACGAGAAGATTGTGTGTGTGGATCAGTCGCTGGCGTTTATCGGCGGTCTAGATTTGTGCTTTGGGCGATACGACCACAGTGGCCACCCCCTGAGTGATCCAGGAGGAGACGACATTGCCAACCAAACGTGGCCCGGGAAAGATTATTCAAACCCAATCATCAAGGACTTTGTGCGTGTGGATAAGCCATTTGAAGATTTGATTGACCGTTCCGATCAGCCGCGAATGCCGTGGCACGACGTTCACTGCAGTGTGTCGGGTCCTCCAGTTCGAGACATTGCGTATCACTACATCCAGCGATGGAACTTCGTGTGCTCCAAGAACGATTACCAGTTGCGCACGGGGTGGTGTATTTGCTTACGATCACGTCGTTTTAAGTACCTTCCAAAGTGCCTCTTGCCAATGGATTTCACAGGTTGGAAGTTGCGGTATCCGGCATCGGATGCGATTACAGATCCGTCGGCATCAACTATGGCTCCTGTACTCGTTCCTGGTGAATCGATGGAGATTGTGAGCAATGAATTCGACGTTATTGATACCACAGGAGATGAATTGTCGTCGGAGCCACAATCGCCAACCCCAGCAAACTGGGGTAGCACGACGGGTGGTAACCGCACATCACCGCCTACGTCCAGTGTATCGACGGGGGCAGCACTCACGATCGATTCAAAGTTCATGAAACCAGATTTGCGACGGGACCAACGATGTGCTTCAATGGCACACATTATGCATTCGAACTCGCAAAATTGCAATGTTCAAGTCGCGCGGTCTGTATCGATGTGGTCGGCCGGTGTCCCAACTGAGACAAGCATTCATCAAGCGTATTTAGACGTGATCAGCAAGTCCAAGCACTTTATCTACATTGAAAATCAGTTTTTCATCTCTGGTTTGCATTCGAATGGTGTCGTGAGTAACCGCATCTTGCAAGCGCTTGTGGATCGCATTGAACGTGCTGTCAAGGCAAATGAAGTGTTCCGAGTGTTTGTGGTCATGCCTTTGCTGCCGGCGTTTGAAGGTAATATCCGTAGCGAAGAGCTCACCAACCTGCATGCTGTCATGCATTGGCAGTTTGAAACAATCTCGCGTGGAAAACACAGTCTTTTTGCTGCCCTTGCCAGGTTCACGAGCCATCCAGAAACCTACGTATCCTTTTTTGGCTTGCGAAAGTATGGTATTTTACCAAACGGACGTGTCTCGACCGAGCAGATTTACATCCACAGCAAATTGATGATTGCTGATGATCGGTACGTCATCTTGGGCAGTGCGAACATCAACGACCGAAGCATGACTGGTTATCGCGACTCTGAGATCGCGCTTGTTATTGAGGATATGCAATTTGAGGAAGGTACGATGAACAATCAACCGTATCGCCGTGGTGTGGTCGCTGGCTCGCTACGTCGACAACTCTTCCGTGAACACTTGGGCTTGGCCGAGGATGACACGATGACGATCGATCCTGTCGCTGAATGGAGTTACCAGCATATCCGTGGTGTAGCTCATAACAACACGCAAATTTTCGAAGCCGTGTTTGACTGTGCACCGTCGAATCGCATGAAGTCGTTCAAGAGCTTCAACAACATCGAAGTGACGCAAATCTTCGAGAACCAACGCTTGAATGTGCTCAAGCGGGGTGTGATTAAGGATAGGGGCCGCCACGTGTGGGACAAGGAAAACCTAAAGGAAGGTGATTACGCGGCATGGACCGACGTCAATGGTGTGCCCATCAACATGGATGAAATCAATATGGATGATTTCATCCTGGATCGCTTCAAGGATCGCAAGAGGAAGCACATCTTCTCCATGGACCATGACGGGTGGTGCTACGCTCGTAACTTTTCCGTGTTCCAGGAGGTTCGTATGCACAACTTCCGCAAACGAGACAAGCTGCAGCATTTCATGACGGATCGACTGATCGCACCCGTGCGTCGCCGACGATGGGTGCGCAAGGATTCAAACCTCGTGCCTTCGGCCATGTCGCGGAACAGCTCATTCTGTGAGAGCAGCGACGATGAAGATAACGGTAGTCGTCTGCATTCGCTGTGGCGGCGCCTTCGCCGTTCGGAATCAGCGGCTCCCTTCCCACGGGCCAACTCGTTGACGTCGATGGGAAATGCGCACCCTGGAGGGAGCGCGCGGGGGTTCCGAGAGCGCATCGCTAAGCGCGTTCGCCCGAGCCGATCACTCACCTCGTCCATGGTGCTCTCTGGTGAGGCCTCGTACCCGAACTCACCGACAACCGCGAATTTCCGTGCCTCCGATGAAAGCCCATCTAGTTTTGACGCCGAGGCCGCAAACATTGGTGACACCACCATTGACATCGCACCACGCAACCGTGGGTATCGTGGCAGTATGCCCGCTCGTCGCCCGCATGATAGCTTGGAACATATAAACGATCCAGATGATCTGCGCGGCAGCACCGACTCTGGGCGTGGCATCAATCTCACGGCCTCGCTGCGCAAGTGGGCATCGTTCATGGAAGGCGGGCCTCGAGAATTCAGTCGCCGGTCACGGTTCGCAGACGAGTACTTTTCGCAAGACGACGATGGGCTCGCGCCGAGTCACGACAACGATGAGCCCTTGCTGGAACCGGGGTGGCGTGGCAGCGTACGAAGCGTGAATAGTTCGGACATGCACGCGCAGGGTGGCAGCTCGTCGGTTGTGGATCCGGGCGAATGCCAGATCGGTCACCTTAAGACGGCTGCCACGGTGTCCAAGGAGGATGAGGTTATCGCGAGAAACAAGCTCTCCGCCATCCAGGGTCACCTGGTGGAGTTCCCCGTTCACTTTCTCGCTGGTGAAATGCTCAAGCCGTCCATCATGCCAGCTGACATTCACATCTAGAGAACCTCGTGCAATACTCGATCTCCGTTTGAGCCGACCACGATACCAGATCGAATGGAGATGCGAGCACCCTCGGCAGTTCTCCTCTCTTTGTGTCTGTTTACTTTCCTTTTGGGGTGGTTTCTTAGGTTTAGATTTTGGATTCGTTGAGGATGCGCTTTTTCGGTCTTCGTTGCGTGTTCGACGTGTTGGTGTGTATTTGTTTTTCTCTCTCGGTCTCTTTTGTTTTTGCTAGTTTTTTTTCGCTTGATTGCTCAGCACTTAGTAAGTTATAAAGCCACCTTCCTCCACTTCTCGTGTGACTGCGTTGCTGCTCGACTCTGCATATCTTACTCTCTGTGTGTGCCGTGGCGCTCATCTTCTTTTCTTCTTTCTATTTTATCGCCTAGCTTTTGGTGGTGATGATGAGCGTTCTCGGTAGCGGTGATGATTTCGATCCAGCTCCATCGCCTGTTGTTGTGCGGTGCGCATCAATGATCAAATGCAGTCCCCCCGATATTCGCATTCACCCATGAACAAATCCATTAGCTAAACCAGCATGAGCAAATGAACTAGCGGTGGCAGAGTGACAAATATTCACGCACACGGACCTCGCGCACGACATTTTCAACGCGTGTTCCACCTCGCCCAGGACGCCGAGGATTCGTGACCACGCGGCTCTTGATGTTGTTGACAAGGAATGGGAGTGTCATGGTTTTCCTGTAACGATGCATACACACGCCCACGCATGCCATATACACGCTCGACAGGTTATATATTACGCCAACGAAAGCGCACGGAGGGTATGCGAACATGATATAAGATGATAGGGCAGTACCTCTCGGCGGGCATCTTGAAGCCGCCGCGGTATACAAACTCGTCGTCATTACGGTCAAAGTCCTGCACAAACAGCATGACGACACGAAGACATACAAAGAAAAGTCACGCATATATACCATGGATCAGATATCGACACGCCAACATGCTTCCCCCCCCCTTCCCTTCGAGAAGCAAGAATCAGCACCAAGTGTCTCGTACCAGGTCAGCACGCGCAGCTAAACCGGCGATTTCTTGTTGCCCAGTCTCGTCAGCATGGTGATGGTGGTGATGCCCGTGGGCAAGTGCACCCGCAGCAGATTCGCGGATGATACCCGACACAGGCACGGGGCGGCTGCAGGCAACACACATGACCGGCTTGGTACCCACGGCCGTCGAGTCGCCACTTGTATCCATGGGGAAATGAATCATGAGCTCACCCCGCAGGTCGCGCATATAGCCATCGATCCGACTACGCAGCAGGTCGAGCAACTCCTTACGCATGCGAGCCAGTTCCTCGGCCGTGGCTTCTTGAGCATCCTCCAGCCGGGCTTCCATCTTTTGAGTGAACGCCTCCAGCAACGCGCGGTAGTTCACGTTAGGATTGGCCGCCACACCAGCGACACCACCGCCGCGTTTATCGGCTCCACCCGCCTGTTGCTGCTGTTGAAGTACGGCCTGCGTCACCTTCTTGGTGACATCACGAAGCAGATGCTCGTAGGCACCTGTGCTACCTGCGTTACCCTTCAGTTGTGCTTGCAAATCCGCGGCAACCTGGTCGATTTGGCCATTGCCGTGGCCCGTCGGAGACGGGGCCCCTCCTTGAACATTCATGCGCACGGGTCGTTCATGCTGTAGCGCGACAATCAGCTCACCAAGTCGAGACATTTCATCACGGGCCTCGGCACGGAACTTGCTCAGCTCATCCGCGAGCGCCTTGGTCGTCGCGGTAGTTGATGACGAAGATGCGGAACCCGAGCGTGGGGTCTGTCGCGCGCGAGCATCCGAGACGTTGGGTTCCACCGCTGATGCGCTCAAGCGGCCCACGTCATCCTCTACCGCGTTCAAGCGACGCACGGCGCCCATGACCCGAAGTTCCAGCTCGCGTAAGGCGTCTGTTGGTGATGACGAACCCGCTAGGGCTCCAGAGGTATCTGCTACGGATGATGATGATCCCGTACCATCGCCACCAGCACCAGAGCCTGCTGTTGCGTCCGAATTGCCGCTCAATCCTGCGTGGGCTTTCTTTTGGATCAAGTTTTGATGCCACAGAGACGACATATTCTCCAGCTATAGAGCGAGCACGTCGGCAATACATATATACGTCAGATGCAAACCCAAAAGATATCCAATTTGTCATTTGTGCGGATGATACAAGCGTTTATCACCGGGCACCTACCTTTTCTCGTACGCCATCCATCGCCTTGAGCAGGGGTTCGTGGCGTTTTTCGGTGGTGCTCGCTACGGTTTGAGTTGCGCGTAGTTCTTCATCTAGGTATCGCAGTTTGCGTGCAAAGGGGCTGGCACGGTTTCTCGCCGAGTCACTGCCCCCTCCTCCCTCTCCTCCGACTGCTGTTCCTGTTCCTCCGTCACCACCATTGGACACTAATACCATCCCGCTTTTCAAGCCGCCCTGCAGTTCATGGATTTCGTCCTCCATGGTCGCCAACGCATCTATTACTCCACGTGAGGCCTGCACCAAACTAGGCAGCGAAAATGCGGTGCGATGGTATTGACGCTGCAGGAGCGTCAACTCATCCATCAACTCGTGATCACAGCGCCCCTGGCAGAGCTTATCCTCCATCGTGTCCATTGCCTTCTTCCACTCGGCGATGAGTGGCTTACTGTGCTCGTGTGCGGCCTGCTGTTTCTCCAGCATGTCCTTTTGTAGTCCCAACCGTGTGTCCAGGATATGAAGGCGATGCATCTCATGCCAACGAGCGCCGTCCTGCATGGCCTCCATTGCGGTTTGCTGGGTAGTGCACGCGTCTTTAGCTGAAGCCAACTCTTGGTTCACACGCTCCAGTGCCGCATCAGTGGAGCGGCGCAGATCCGCGATCTTGGTAAATACCAGCGAGAGATCAAGCTGCGGGGCGAGTGGACTGGATGACGTGGATCCGGCATTCGCATTCGCACTCGCTGACACTGCTTCACCGCCTGCGGTGTGTTCGCCTGCCTGGGTCTCACTGCTATCATCACCGGGCGTTGCCTCCTCGATAGCCGATCGAGTAGTGCCCTCCTCGCTTTGCCGTGGAGTGGCCTGTGACATGCCCATCATCATTTGAAGCTGCACATTAAGGTCATCGAGCGTGGCCGCTAACTCCTTGAGCCGTGCGGCGTGTTGTTCCCCCACGCGGCGTTGTGCATCCAGTCCGGATTGATGCGCATTTTGTTGTGCTTGCAAGGTATCCACTTGCTTTTGAAGGCTTTCCATTATCTCGTCACGCTCTGCAGGTTGTCTATCCTCTTGCCGTTTTTCATTGAGTTCCTGTGACTCAGTCGACGACAGAGGTAAACTCGATGAGTCATCCAATGCGGGGTCACTAACTTGTAGTTTGTTCTGTTCCCGTTCGTCTTGATGTTCTTGTTGCTGTTGCTGCTGTGAGTCACTCCCACGACTGTGCACTTCTTCACGTAGCTTATCCATTCGTTCTCCTAACGTGGCGTTCAGTTTGTCCTCCATTGCAGCCAGTAGTTCCCGCAGCTTAGCCAGCTCAGCCGATACCTTCACCTCCGATGCGAAAGGTACATCAGGTAATGGCGTTCGTAGTAACCCACTAACACCTGTGAATACGGGTGCGGCATCTGCCTGCGCCACTAGACTATGGTTTTGCGCTTCACTCGTGGCTCCATCTTCGCTCATCATATCTGATTCGTTCCCGTTCGCGTTCGATGGACTCGCATTGTTCTCGTCATCGCTTCCCTTACCGTTCTCCTCAGAACCTCTATTCGTATTGTCTTCATCATCGGTCACAATTGCTTGCTCGCCGAAAATGGCACTGAGAGATTTCTTGAGCTGCTCTGTGAGGGCACGTTTAAGCGCGCTTAGGTCATTCGTCGTCGCGTACGGGGACAAGGACGGTTGTGGAGTTTGCGCTGTCTCCGCATCCTCGGAAGCCTCATCGTTGGGTTTCTTCTGTTCCTGCTGATCATTTTGCTGTTGTTGCTGCTGCTGTTGATGTTGTATCTCATCCAGTTTCGTCTGCAATCCGTCCATTGTATCGCGCAGTGCGGTCATTGCATCAGCCATTCCCTGTTTCTCCTGTTCGCTCTCGGTGACCCGATCTCGCAGCGCCGCCAATTCATCGCGAAGCTCGTCGCGGTCGCTACGCTGCGCTTGCTGCTGCCGTTTGAATGCAGCCGCCAGTGTTTCCAGGGCGCGGGTCAACGGGTCCCACGTGCATTGATACGCGACCAGTGGTGTCTGCAGGAGCTCTGCAAAAGCTAGTGCATCAAAATCATCGGCCGGATTCTCATCCTCTTTTTGCGCTGTCGTAGCGGTGGTCTCATCACCATCAATTTCCTCTTGTTGACCCTGCTGTTGTTCGTCTTCGTCGTCCATGACCAAAGAGGGGTCAGGACGATTAGCATCCAGGATGTTGCTCACTTGATGTGGAATTGGTTAGCGATGCGAAGAGCGTGTACGTAAGAAGCTCTTTATCGATGCGATGGTGCAAGTTGCAAACCTGCTCATGCGTACACACTCAAAGGAAAAAAAACATCCTGCAACGGGTGGCTGATCACCAAAGCTGTCCACTCACGCGGCGTGAAGTAAAAATATCCATGCCCGTAGTACCTGTGGCATTACCAAATCAACCTTGGGACTTGGATACAGACAGAGCGAGAAATTGAAACCCCTCAACATATTTGATTATCAAGGCAAATATCCAGAAACAAATTAAAGCAAGGGAACGAACCGGACAGAAATCTTGAGAGAGCAGGATTTGAAAAGGGGAAGTGGTGTTGTGGTATCTTCGTCTCGCGCTGCATACAGAAAGCTAACGCATTGCAACGTCCAGTCTTGAAAATTATGGCCATCCCTTTGCAAGTTCAATGTATAAAATCTAATACATCCGCACACAAAGACATGTACTGCATGGAGATAATGCTGACTTCGACGACAGTCGAAGCGCTCCTCACTTCAGATCGCAAGATCCATGCTCTGGGTATTACAACGTGCTATCACATCTTGCGGAAAGGCGTGGACAGAGCCATGCTATATTCTCATTCGTATTTCTGGTCGTTCTCATCGTTATGCAGTAATTGCAACGTCATCTTGCCCCCCACAGTTCGCGATACCACGCCTCGCCAAGTCTGTCAATACTGGCTTCTCCTCCGCTTCCTCTTCGCTCTCCTCCCCCATCTCTTCCTTGCCTTTCAGCATTTTCGACCCTTTTCCTTGCTGAGGAATCGATATAGAGCTTGGCTTCACACGAAACACCGATGAATATCCACTGTAGCTCACAACCTTGGATTGAAAAACGCGCTTGAAGTCACCGTTGACTTTGAAGCGGTATTTTCCTGGCCGTGTCCCTTCTGGAATGTGCCATTCGATGGTTACTACCGAGGCGAAAGCTCCCTGACGCCGCCAGTGGAAAAATGTGCGCATGTCGCCATCATCCGCGTGCATCACCCAAATTCCACCGTCCCGCGGACGATCAGCGTCTTCCATCCACCGTTGCACTTCGAGAAACGTGCCCTGTGTGCGCAAATTATTTTTTGGATGTGCCGCATGAAACTCTGCAGTGACCATATCTCCGCAACGATACGCAGATTTTACGTCCACAAAGGTCCCTCCGTACCGAGCGCCTGGTAAGAGTCCATCATGCACCACTGGCACGTTGTAATCTAACATCCCAACGCCATTGATAGTGGGAGGGGAAGTATCTGAGGAGAGGGATGATGGTACGGATGGAGCAGGCGTTGGCGACGTCTCCTTAAGCCCGATACCTGCGACAGCACGGGTGAGGGACTCGAATTGCTGCATTGTGGCGCGTAATTGGTTGGGTCCGAAGTGCGTGGATGCTCCTTCGTATCGTTGCACAGCATATTCCTCGCGGGTTGTGAGGTATCCACTGTAGGCATTGCTCAATCCAGAGATGACTGGTTCGGGGACGTTATGCCCGTCCTCACTCCTGCCAATGCCGACTTCATGCAAGAGATCACGGATTGTGGTTCGAAGTCGCCGCCCCGCCATGGTCGTCATCTCAAAGGGCACCCCAGCAATGCTCAAGGAATCCCCAATCACAAACAGTTGCAGTGGTAGCACCGATGGCGAAAGCCCATATCGCTCAGTGGGGAAGATCACGGGTTTCTCTCCTTGGGATTGCTGTAACTCGGGCATGGTCGTCACCTTGGGGTACATGCCCCAGGTGACACCCTCGGGGACCGTCGAGATCCCACGCCCATCAAACATCGTGCCGCTGACCATCGACACTCCAATGCAACCCGAGGCCGTCGATTTCGGGCACTCGTCATACAAATGCCATCGTTTCGTGAGCTGGATGTTGCCGTATTCCACGTACTGGTGCGCAAACCGAATCATGCTTGAACGCACAGGCTCTTCGGAAGCCGCACGCGCGTAGAGATCACGCGCGGTCTGCAGTTGCGCATTTGCGACCCGCAACATGCGCTGAAAGTCTTCATGCTGCTGGGTCTCGCAGTGACGCGGGCCACAAATGTTGGGGCTCACGTCGCCTTCATTGCTTTGCGCGAACGCGGCCACAAATGCTCGTGGACGATCCAACAAATGGTGTGTTCCTTGCTCCTTCTCAAACATGTGCGCCGCGTACCCCTGCAAGAATACAATTAGGATATCACATCGAAAACACCACAACAATATAGCAAACACCATCATCACCACCACCACCACCACCACAACAACAACAATACCAATAACACCACCAGCATCAGTACGATTCTGCGCTATCAAAGCGTTCGCCATCCTTGACCAAGAAACAAGTCTCTCCGCCTCGCGGTCGAAAGTACCTTGTTATCCCCCGTGATAAGCGTATACCAATTCCCCATGCTCGTCGGGTGCACCGCAAACCTGTTGCCCACCGCCATCACCACCACCACCACAACAAGAACAACAACAAGAACAACGACAAGACCAACAATACCAACCATGAGTCTTCTGGTCGTTGTGCAACTATTCAAACCGCACGATTCCCATGCTCGTACCAGTTGATCATGCCAATGGGGAAGCCGTTGACACCATCCATTCGCCAGAGCGTCATCTCCTTATCCGTGTTATGTCCGTACCGTGCCCGTTCATGGGCCGGGTTGGCATTGTACGCCTCCTCGGATCGATTCACCGAGGCCCCCAGGCACTCGCCCTTGCTCACACGCAGCCGCGCTGGCTGTCGATTGAGATGCGCACGCACAATGGCGTGCACGATGCCATGCACGACACACTCAATGTTCTGTCGGTCGGCCCCTCGCAGTGGCGGGTGCATGCTGTAGATAAAGTAGTGCGACAATCCCCCCGGCGCGCAGTGCGTGTGGGTCGCACTGAGCATCACGTTCTCGCGTGTATACGTGCCGGGGGCCACTACCTCGGGCGAGACATGCTTGGCCAGGCGCGTCACTACGGCCTGCGTGACCCACTCCGAAATCATGCCCAGGTCACAGCACACGTACACGCACGAGCGCTTCGTGACGGCGTCATGGAACGCAAAGGCACGCGCACGGAGACGCATGTGGATGCCCGCGGTGAGCTGACCCACCTTGGCGTAGCCAAACATGCCCACCTCGGCGGCGGGGCCCGTGATGTCGTACATGGCGGCGCCGATCCATAGGTCCGAGCTGTTGGCGGTGGTGCTATTGCTGCTGGCGTTGGCGTTGGCGTTGGCGTTGGTGCTGTTAGTGTTGGCGTTGGTGGTGTTGGCGGTGTTGGATGTGTTGGTTGCAGTTGGTGGTTGCTCGGAAGGCGGGAGGGACGCGTTCTTGACGGCACGTCGCTGGCGCTTTCTCGTGGGCGAGGGTGAGCGCGCGTCGGTGTCATCGTCACCGCCAGACGCAGACGCAGCATCGCTGGGGGGACTGCCGCGCGTGACGCCACGGACGCGCCCGCGTTCGCTCATGGAGGATGGTTGGCGTCGCGTCATAATGCTCTTTTTCTTGGGAGTGGAGGGGTGGCAATGCCCTACACGAAGGTGGATGGCGAAATGGCGAAGAAGGAAGGAAGACCTTCTGTTCGCCAAGTGTATATTATAGAAACATGATGATGATGCAAGCAGCAAGTTGAAGGGGAAACGACCGTGCGACTGACGCTGGGTTACGAAAGGTTACGATCCTGGCAATTGGACGAAGACGGTATTTAGGATGGTGCGGACACCGGTAACTTACTGCTGTTTTCGTAACTTTGCGAGCGCGGAGGCTAAAATGGAGGTAAACTTTTGCTACGCGTTAACTTTTAGCAGGAAGTATACACCACCTGCTAAAATGTGCCCTACTAAACCAACATCCAAATGGAGCGGGTTATATTAGTTGACATGCGTACTCACGCTATGGGTATTATTACCCACAATCCATGTGCGTGGCCGACGACCCACGGGGCGCGTGGTTTGTTGGGCGGTTGGTGATGGTGGCGTGAGCGCGTTCGCTTGCGGATGGTGAGGTCGCTCGACAGGTGAAGAACAAGTGTATGTATACAATCGACTGGTCGTTCTATCCGGATGGCGTCCAATACACCACGAAACCCCACCCTCCATCCTGTCGTGGCAGTCCAGTTCACAGCGATTTTCCTTCAATCCGATCGCACCATCCGCTCCCCCCCCCCTACCCCGCATCTGTGGAGGACTTTGCAGGCTTCACTTTTTTTGTGGAGGTTCAGCCGCAAGTCCAGCATTTTGGACGTTCGCCCCACCTGTTTGTTCACTTGGTCCCTCACTCAGTCTTGCTGCCCTCTTCCTCTGTATTGACGGGTGGCGCGATTGATCCCCTCCTCTCTCCCACCGACACACACACACGCTGGCAGTCACATCGACCACCACCCACAAGCCACCAGCGGCGCAGCAGCAGCAGTGCATAAAGACGAGAACCAACGCAGTGGGCGTAGGCGTAGGCGTGGGCGTGGCGACGCCATCGATCCGCATTCCTCTTCATCTATCCCACCAGCGGAGACCGTTGTTGTGATCGAGTCAGATCTGCCGGACACCCCAACCAATAAGGGCTTCCTCCTCCTCGCCTGAAATATCCGGCACGTCCGGACTGTATCCGGCCATGGCGTCCCCCCACGATTCCAAGGGGGAGACAATCGATGGCTCGGGGAGCGCGCTGCGCCTGCTGCCCATTCGCGGCAGCATGAGCGGCTACCAGCAGCAGATGCAGATGCAGCACGGCTACGGTGCGCGCCCCACGTTGCCCACCATGATGGAGGAGCCACTCCACTCTGCTCACCACCAGCAGCAGCAGGAGCCCACGCGACGCGCCTCCCAGGATGAGATCCGTGCGCTCCTGCAGCGCACGACGCTGGCGCTGGACAAAATCGTCAAGATCCGCGAATCCATGGAGCCCTTCGTAGATTTCACGCAGTTTGCCAAGCCCCGCGGCACCAGCGCCACATCCTCCACATCCTCCACGTTCTCCGTGGCAGCACCCGGTGGTTCCTCTCTCTCCATGTCGTCGTCGTCGTCCACGTCCATGTCGCGTCGACTGGGGCGCACGAGCTCGGGCTTTTCGGATGCGCCCATTGCCGAGTCTATGCGCCTGTCACGGAATAACCAGCTCACGGACAGCTACGTGAGCAGTACGGAGGGGGATCCGTTGGGGGACCGCTCCACGGGCTCGACCGAGTCCACAAGCTCGATCGAGGATGACGCGGATGGGTCACCACCCGAGGGCAATGACCGTGGCATTCGCTACGCGCTGGAAGGTAGTACCGTGCAAGAGGGAGAACATGAAGATGATGATGATGACGACGACAGCTCCTTCTCGAGCGTGGACGAGGATGAGCTGCCACCCACGAAAGAGGCTCGCATGGATCGCCTGCGCTCCGTGACCATCCTCTTCCACGAGGGCCTCCCCGCCGAGTTCTTCATGGTACTGACGCGGTTCCTGTACTCCGCCGTGGAGCTCAAGACCCGCCACTCGCGCTTTAATTTCTACAAGGACGCGTTCGTGGGCTGCGACGCCATTCGTGAGATGATCACGAGTGGGTTTGCCGAGGACCAGTCCGTGGCGCAGCGCTACGGCAACGTGATGGTCAAGCTGGGCTTTATTGAACACGTGTCCCGCACGGATGACCAGCTGCATAACAGCAAGGAGAGCTTTTACCGGTTCACGCGCGCGGTCGAGCTTGACGAAGATGACGGAGCTGCTCTGCCCACGACCATGGACCGCGCCACCCGCGTGTCCATCAATGCCGGAAACTACCGGGAATCGGTCCTCCCCCGGGAATCGCTCACGAACGTGGAGTATGACTTTGACACGGCCTCGGATGAGGTTCATGCACTGGTGACGGAGGAAACGCTGGTCATCATTGCCCGCGTGCTGCACATGGCCTTTGAGCGCAAGAACAAGTTGTTGTTTTACAAGGGCTTTGTGGGCTGCTTTTTGGGTGCCGAGGCCGTGACGGCGATCCGAGAGATGCGCGTCGCCACGAGTCTGATCGATGCCGTACTCATTGGGCAGGCGCTCCTGGACGACAAGATCATTGAGCCCATCGCAACGACGGTCAACACGTTCCAGGACAAGTACGTCTTCTACCGGCTCACGCAGGTGCCGTCGTAGGCTACACCGAAGAGATGGAACATGGCAACGCTGAGGGCGGGCAGCAACAACAAAAACTCTCAACGCTTACCCGATGACGAGCCAGCCCCGCCTGACGGCTCGTTTCATCAGCTCCCCGTCACGTCAGTCCTCGTGTCCGTGTCTGTGTCTGTGTGTCATGCTCGTTTTCAGAGCGAAGCAGCATCACGTTTCAAGGTATGGTCGCTCAGTGCAAAAACCCGTCAAGAAAACTCACACAAAGACTCACCCATGTCAAGCGCGTGTCTATAGTAGAACTGTCTCATGCCTGGACCGAGAGGTTGTTGTAGGAGATGAGAGGTGAGGCAGTTCCGTATGAGGCTGGGTGGCCGTCTGTTCATGGGGTGCTGACGTGGCAAGCGATCTGTCTGGGCGTCTGTCTAGTTAGTGGGTGTCCGTGTCACGTGTAGAGTTGTTGATCATGTCGCTATGTAGAACTGGTTACAATTTTGCACGTATTTAATACTACCAGTTCTTGTTTTGATTTGTGTCACCCCATGCCACCACGATGCTCGACCGTCCGTACCATCTCGTTGACCATCATCGCTCTATCCTATCCGATCCTACCAGAAAAAAAAACCTGCACTCGCCAACATGCTCAAATCGTGGGCGCGATGCGCTGCACCACGTGTCTCTCTTTATTAGTTATGGGTAGTTTTGTTATTGGACAGTACCCTATCGTCACAGTAGGGTAGATGATCGTTGATTGATGCCAGGGTGCCGTGTCCCTGTGGGTGATTAGCTATTGGGGTCATGATGCGGAAGCGAAGCGTGCCGTTATCGATCTGCATCCATGGACAGCACCGATGAGACGAATGAGCAGGCCTCACGCGAGCACATCTCATCGGATTCCACCGAGCTAAACTCCTCACCATCACTGTGGGCCTGGGCCGCATCTCGGTCAAACACGGCGTTTCGACTGATGATCCCGGCCTCCGAAACAGATCGCCCCGTACGGACTGAGGCTGACTGCGACAAAGGATGAGCTCGACCGCTGTTGGAATCATCACCATTGGCCAGTAAACCAGCGCGCCGATTCCGTTTGCTCAGCGTTGTCTGTGCACGTTTCCGGATACGCAACTCGAGCTCCAACTCTATGCCGACTAAATATC
>JAADWT010000602.1:0-17399 GCA_023336285.1 Pythium grandisporangium
ATGCCGTGGAGTTTGCCATCAAATTGATGGACCAGAACTTTATCCGTAAGGAAAACAAGACGGCATTTGTACTCACGGAGCGCCGCGTGCACTCGCGCTTGCACCACCCAAATATCGTGCGCTTCTTCTGTAGCTTCAAGGTGCGTAGGCATGGCATCGCGCGCAAGGGTGGGAGGCGATCCGATCAAAGCTCTGCATCGTTTTTTCCATTGTCATCGCCTATATGTGTGGAGCGTTCGCTCATGATATTATCGTGATTGTCCACGAAATAATCCATCTGGATAGGATACACAAAATCTGTACCTTGTCTTGGAGCTTTGCAAGGGTGGCGATCTCTTTACCCTCATCAAGTACGTATCAGCTGCTGTTTATTCCTCTCCTCTTGTCCACCACTGTCCAGGCACTGAGCCATGGTTGTTTTTGTGTTTTCTATCGGTAGATCGCAGGTCATCCAGAACCGAGCGCAAGGACTTAATGACGTTGGCTGTTCGGTGGAAGTGACGCAGTTCTACGTCGCCGAGATTGTCAGTGCACTGGAATACATGCACACCAAGGTATGTCTCCTGTATCTTTTGATCTGGGCGTTCGTACCATTGATAGACTCACAACAGCACGGCGTGTGCCTTCCATTCGACATGTTCTCACTCGACGGTTTAGCGCGTCATCCACCGTGACCTGAAACCAGACAACTTGCTGCTCAGGTATAGTGACTTACTTGTGCTGCGAGTTCACCTGTTTTCATTCATTCATACTAAACGAATCCCCGACGTGAATGGTGCGGATGCTTTGTACTCACGATGGCAGTGCGACTGGCCACCTGAAGATCACAGATTTCGGCTCCGCCAAGGTAAGTATTGAGCACCATAGGCTGAGATTACCCCCCTTTGAGAGATGCATGTTCCTGAGATGTTCTGAATGGCTACGTCGATTAATTTCCACTCCAGGACCAAGACGAAGAGTCGACGGCCAGCCAGTTTTGCGGAACGGTGTCCTACGTATCCCCCGAGGTTCTGCACGATGAGCTTGCTGGTCGACCTGCAGATCTCTGGGCACTTGGCTGCATCGTGTATCAGGTCGGTTCTTCACTTAGTATATCGCCAGAGTGGTGGCTTCCGTTGCCGCGCCTGATTGATCGCTGTTCTACTCACATGGCTGGGGCTCTGATGTTATTACTATAGATGCTTACGGGCCGGTTGCCCTTTGCGGCAGAGAACGACTACCTCACATTTCAAGTGATTATTAACCACTCGAGTGATGAATTCGAGTTCCCAGAGTCTGTGCCCGAGACGGCGCAGGACCTAATACGGAAACTTCTCGTTCAGGTACGAGTGTTAGTAGCGCATGCGCGCATTTGGAATCGCTTGACTTCTCATGGCGTTCGGTGTTTGCTTTTAGAAACCGGAAGAACGTCTTGGCGCTGAGCAAAATGAGGACGGGTATACTGCAATCAAGGTACAACGACAGTGGACGTTTTCAAATATGCTGGTCTGAGTGATGATGCACTTGGCCGCTAACGGAGTTGTGCATCGCTGTAAATGATTCGATTCGGATGTCCGTCCTCCAGGAACACCCGTTCTTCGACGGTATTGACTGGGCACAATTGCATGAGCAAACACCCCCATTTCAACCGACGCTTCTTGATCTCCCCGAACCAAGACTGGTACGAAACCATTCTACGTTGCATTATGGACGCGGAATCACTCGCAGCGCTTGTGAACTAACGTGGGCTACTGTGTGGGGATGCAGGATGGTGCGCTCGAGAACTGGACGGTGGCTGAATACTTTTCCGATGATGCGTTCTCTGAGAGCACGGACGATCTCATGAGGTGCGGGGTTGCTGTCTTTCAATTTTTTGTTTCTTTCGATAAACTCCTTATCCGCATGTTTCCTTTTTTGCTAATCCGTGGCAGTACGACTTCTCGGCGTTCACGCAGTGGTAGCTCCATGCGGCACAGTAAGCCATCGTGCATGTCAACCGATGAGCAGATCTTCTTTGAAGGCAAGGTCAAGGTGCACTCGACCATGCTGAGTCGCACGCGCCACGTACGTCTCGTCGCGTTGACCTTGTATGCAGCTGTGGTAGCGAACACGCATTGACCCATTGCTATGCGTCTTGCTTCATCTTTCATGCGCAGTTGATTCTAACGGATGCACCCCGACTAATCGTCTTAAGTGCGTCATCTGGCAAGTTTAAACGCGACATCTTCCTCACGAAAAATACTCGGATCAATCCTCACGCCCCACAGTCCTTTGAGATCATCTCGGTACGCTGGCATGCTCGCTGTTCATGTGGATGCTGTGTTGCTTTGTGTGTTTTGTTCCCGTTCATCCATCATCTCATCCGTTTACGATTTTATTTAATTTTGATTTCGTACTTTGTCTGCAGCCTTCGGGCACGTTCCGCATCACAGACCCCGACATTCCGTCGCAGGTATGGGCGCGCCATATCCAGGATGCCATCCAGGCAAGCACAGCACCGCAGTCGCGCCAATAATACGGCGCCGAGACGCTGTAGATGTAGTACCAGACCTTTGCAGTTGAGTAGTAAGTAGGACTTCCATTTGCGCGATGCGGGGATGTAATGGGTTTGTTGGTTTCTTGCCAGGATGCAATGTTATCCATGTTTCGCAGAAGTTAACCTTAGAGATGCATACAAATTCCGACACTTTATCCATCTTTGTACCGGTATTCGACGCTGTCGGTCCTGCGAGATCGAAAGCCATCACACTCAAACCGCGCGCGATTACGAAAATGCAAGACGACGAGCCTGAGCTTGCTGGTGTTCTGCCACTGCTACAGTCGCTTCACAAACGCTTCCAGGCAGATGCAAGAGCCAACACGGCGCTGAAGGAGCTGCTTCCATCGTATGAGATCCTGCTGGAGCATGTAAGCAACACTAGGCAGGAGGCACGCAAGGTGCTATCCTGCGACGTTTCCCCGTGATGCGTCGGCAGTCGAAGCTAACCCGTCCACTGTATGTGTGCGCGCCGTTCCGGTGGATGCAACGCGATGCATAGCGTGAGCATGTCGCCGATCAGGAAGCGCTGGTGCACCAGAAGCTGCAGCAAGTGCGAGATGGCCTCAGCAGCCACGTTGATCTGTAAGTCATGTGTCGTTGCTCCCCATGCATTCCCATGTAGATAGATGAAGTAGATGTTCACTGAGCAAATGGTGGATGGTTGTTGTTCATGCTCTCACGTACCGGCGCAGGTTTCATGTGGTGAACGCGCTGGATCAGTGTGTTGATCGGTGCCTAAATCACTTGCAGGACAAAGGTGCGAACGCTAGGCGCAAGTTCTTGTGGAAGCATGTCACCTCACTCCACCTTACTCGAGATGGGTTTGTTTCTTTGATGATTGGTAGCATCTTTTCCCATCCTAGAGAGCATGCGGTTACTACTCACATTAGCCGGTGGCCGCGATGGCGTCACGTTCGTACTCGAGGATCCGGCGCAGTTGTGGCAAGAACGTGAGGTGGTGCAGGATGTCAGGCTGCTACCAGAGGCTCGCTCGCGATTGAGACAGCATAGCACTTTACGTATCGGCGAGCGCATCAACATGCAAAACGTGGAGCTGATCGCACAGTCCCGGTCACTATTTGATGCCCCCCTTCCGCTATTGGAAACAGCGTGAGTTCGGTGCTTGTTGGTGATGGAGGTGGGAAAGGATGGAAAACAGTGTGTGGTTGACTGAAGATTTGATCGTCTTTGTGGTACGGGTGTTGTATTGTCTTGCTCAACAGAGTGAATGGACTGCACCAGATGAAGACCTTTGCCCCGCAAAATGCGCGCCAGGCATTGTTGTGGTATCCAGATCAATCTGATGTGATGGGCTCTTTTGCTGAGACTCCGGATGCAATGCAAGACACCAGGACAATAGACCCTGCTGTCTCCATGGGCAGTAAACTTGATATTTGGGGGACATTAAATCCTCCGACACAGCTCATGGCAATGCCAAGCGACTTGCCGCTCCCACGTGCACTCTTCGCGCTGAATCCGCTCATGTACGTAGTGCCGAGATTTTGCTGTATCTCGCTGTTCGCACCGATGCGCCTCTTGATCGATAGTAGTGCTAACACCTCGGTTTTGTGGGCGAACGCTATCAGGAATGACGAATGTGCGAAACCATTTGCATATAACGAATGTACGAAGTTACCACCAGCGGAGCCCCTGATGGGACGGAAGGAAGTTTTATTCTTTGATGGAACCAAGACCGTTCGTATGGGAGTAGATGGCGGGCACGATGATGATGGATGTTCCACTGAAGTATCGTCAACGATGGATGATGACGATCGGCGTTCGTGGTTGAGCCTCGTGTCCAACCCAATGAAGCCGTCAACTTGGGAGGAACTCGGTCATCCTGTCGCTGGACAATCTCTCAGCAAACCGAGATTCGACTCCATTCTCCACAAAGAATTGCTCGTGCAGAATCGGGAGAGTTCTGCCGCGTTAGTCATTGATGAAGCCGACACTATTGAGGTTGGATAGTGTGCTGTAAGACGCAGAATTTGGAAATGGTTGGTATGGATACTAATATTGGCGTTTTGGTCCCGGGCGCCCTATATCATCACAGGACTCTTTAAAGGCGCTATGTGGAATCGAATCGGTACTCTTTCGGCGTGATATCAGGAGAGCGCGTCTTCGCTTGCCGCGCAAAGTTACCGTCACTCTACCGACAGGGTCACCGACTAGCCTTGCATCAATACTGGAAAGTGTCCGCCAAGCTGGGACAGCGTACATGCGACTTGAGTTGATCGCGGTGTATTTTTCTCAGGATCCACAACGTGGGGGGAAGACCACGCATGCGCTAGCGAATGCCATATTCTTCTATCTGTCTTCGTTTCGGGTACGCCCTATCGTACTCGACATTTCCCCTCCTTACATTTTACGACCAACACTTATCTGCTACCTTTGATTACGCGTTTGATTCATTTTAGAAACACGTCGCCCAGTTATGGGAGGCGCAATGCTCCAAATTTCGCGGACATTCTCGATTCTCTGACGCAGGCTTACTCGTCGCGCTTTACACTTCCACGCGATCGCTACGACAACAAATTGTTGAGTTGGCGTCATGTATATGCGGGGAAGAGGCCGATAACCAGGTGAATTTTTGGAGGTTTCTCCTCGGCAATGGTGATGGATCACTTCCTCGGGGCGTAGCTCTTTTGAATCATCTATATAAGCAACTTCAGACCTGTGAACGCGGCGACAGCATCGGCCATTCTACTCGCTTACTGCAATGGTTCATCGTAAAGGCAGCGGAGCCGTACATCGCGGTTGTGTCCATGTTCATTTCTACTGGCCACGTAACCAATGACGCAGATCCTTTCGTAAGTCGTAGCAGCTAGGTCACCATCAGGACAACGGACATTCTTACCAGTTTATTCTATACTGCGTGTTATTGTCACTCCAGAACGAGTTTTCACTCTCTGTTATAAGCACACTGCTCGGAGGAAATGACGATGCAGTCGAAGTCACAGTGCAAGATATGGATCGGCCAAGTTCGCTCAGAGCACCTCTTGTTCCTGAGTTTCTTCGTGCCACAACCAAGCAGATTCTTCATATCGGGCGGCTACAGCAACTCTTTAGAGTTCTGCTGCCAACAGTAGAGATGGTATGTGGACCATGGAAGTGGGAGGAGTTGAGCTGATTTAGATTGTACTAACCTGTGCTATGTCACAGCTCCCATGTGACCATTTTCAGCTGCATCTTAACCGTGCTGAAGCTCTGGGGCAATTCACACGAACACAAGAACTGGTCACCGCACTTGCTGAACGCGTGAAACGTTCATGCAAATCAGCCCGTCCTCGACAGATTTATGCGAACACAAAGCCTAAGAGTCCGCGAAGCGATGTAGATGACGAATGGGTGGTGAACAAGCGAAAGAGGGTACGTGTTGTTATGCCGCTGGCCAATAGTGAGTAGCTAATCCAAACTGACCGTAACAAACATCCCTTTATAGTTGGAGAGGAAGAAACATCAACAGAGCATACAACGTGAAATTTTAGACGCTCAACGCGAGGAAAATCGTCGCCATCGCGAGATGAATGCGGAAAAAGAGCGCGAAGGTGATGAAAAGTGGACTACAAATTTACTACAATCTGCGACCGGCCACGGTGACCCTGCTAAATCGATCGAGATGGAGAGGTACGATTCGCCTTTGAATCGAGGGTAAAGAAAACTTTTCACCGCTTCACTCACCATGGTACTCAAACTCAATTTGTCTGCAGAGATGACGAAGACGAACATCAGTACATGAAATGGCGTCGGAATCGTGCATTGCGCATCTCTGATGCCCGTCGGCAACTGATGGCTCTATATACTGCAGATCCAATCCTGTGGCGACAGCGTGAAGGTTCGTCGCTTCATCTGTGGCTTTGCTTTCAACTGGATGATAAATATATTTGCTCAATGTTTATCTGTGATGCTTTTTGTGCCCAACGTCAAATAAGTAGAGAAGGAACCGGAGGTCTGCGATGAAATGGACGTGGAAGAAGCACACGAGCAATCAGTCGATGATGAGCCGAATCCAGTTCTGGAATCAGACTTCCCAAACGTCGAGGAAGATGTAGCAGAGTGCACTATTCAAGATGACGTCGACATGAAGAGCGAACTGTCGAATGATCAACCACAGTCTCCACGTGTGGCTGAGGTAGCTGCTGCAGGAAAAGCAACGCATCAAGGTGAGGGCGGACTGCTATGGCGTCCAAGTGTTCGAGTCGATGCTTTGGCGGCAAGTGGCGACGGCAATCATAGTAGTGGTGGTCATGGGAATGCTGCTCGCCAAACAATCTACGCGGGGCTCATTGCAGGTGACGATGTGCACTCTAAAGACTCCATTGGAGTACCTTCACGCTTCAGTTCAATTCGGATACAATCGTCATCCAGCAGTGGCGGACAAGATGCATACGACAGTATTTACGGCGGGAATACAAACTTTCAAGTCTCACAACATGGTAACCCAGAGACCAGCGCGGCAGACTTTGAGTCTACTGCGAAAGCTAGTTACGCCAATTCGCCACGGTTCAGTTCGATTCGGATAGATCCAGCCTCCGGTACTGATGGTCGTGATGTGTACGATAGCATTTATGGTGGGATGCCCCCAGAAGGCGATGCCAGTATCGGATCGTCTTCGCAATGCTCCCAAATGGAAGACGTTGTGCCAGCGAATGACGGTGCAAGTGAAGCGGTTATGGATGATGGTATACCCTTACATGGCGGCATGGATGTGGACATGTCGTTGGACAATGCCACTGATGATGCATCCTTCGAGCAAACTGAATTGGCGGCATGTTTGAATGGAGTCTGTGACAAATCTACCGAGCTCGAGCGGACCAAACCACTGTCAGATGTTGGAAGCACTGATATTGATTTCACCACAACGAGTTCGTTGTTTGAAGAATTGGTTGTGGGGGAGGATACTGATGTGATTCAAACGGTTCTGCTGCAGGTAAGCACATATCAGACCCCGCGCATCTTTGCGATGATATGCACATGTACATAACATTTATCTCGCTCGACCTTCCCTTATTTTTTCTGGCAGGATATTGGTGCTCCCTACCCAACGCCCTTGCGCCTGCTCATCGACAATGTGTTCGAGCGACCAATAGCTATGCTCTGTGAGCGCCTTGACCAGTTGGCACTTCAAGCTGTCATGGCTCAGTTGGATGTGATGATGCACTTGACATGGCTACATCAAATTATGCTCATGGCCGATGGTTTGTGCATGTCATTCTTCGCGCGGGATCTGCTGGAAGGCCTACGACCAGCGACTCGCGTGTACTTTGCGCTGCCTGGCCGCCTCACAACGACTCTAACAGTAGCCATGATTGAAGCTCGTGTTGCCTCTGGTGGCAGTTTACCACCGTTTGAGTACCGCGTCACTGACAAGGTCTCGACAGGTACTCTTCAAATAACGAACTGATGAAGAGTTTGCCTCGGTGCTGATAAATCTGACATCGTCATGTGTTGTATGCATTAGCACTCAATACGGGTCCTTCGTTCCCTGTGATCCACGACGTACTCGATGAGGTCTCTTTGGTGTACCGAGGTCTCTCTTCGCAGCTCACAGCCGCCATCTCACAGCGCTCCATCGCTGACTACACCGCTGTTCACCGCTTCCTGCTATGCATGCGACTCACAGAGCTTGAACTCAAGGAGACAAGACAGTATCTAAAAAGGTCCCTGGCCCTCGCCGATGCTGATCTTCGACGGAACTGTGAGCTGTTGCTGCATTTCGGCCGCACGTTTCTCGTAGCATTCAATGAAGTATTCACGCTACAGATCGTGCTGCATCGGTGGCAACAACTGAACAAAGCGATTACAACTATACAATCTGTATCCCAGCTGCGGGACGCTCACGACGAGTACGTGGCGGACATTCAAGCGTGTTGTTTTATAGATACAGGTACCAGCAAGGACTCAACCGATAGTGAAGATAACAGCAGAGCGGTAAGCATTAGTCACGGCTATCTACTGGATGCGACCAAGCATGGAACGTACACTTACCACTTGCACGTGACGTTCATTACTTGTTCTCGTGTAGATTCTCGACACCGTGAACGACATACTGGGAATCCTGTGGACATTTGCGCAAACCATTCGTGATATCGAGAGTCATGGGACACAAAATGGCAACCACTCAGTCTTTGCCGCCATCCTCGTCAAACTCAGAGAACGATACAGCAAGAACATGCATCACCTCATAACCTTGCTACGGCGACGAGAACTTAGTGCGGACCGACCCTGCGCACGCGAATTCGCCAAAAGTGTGTTGCTTCGCCTCGATTTCAATGAGTCGTAAATCACGTTATGCATTGACAGAAGCGACAAGTGGCATTCGCAAGAGAAAGTCTGAGAAACACACCTGACACGAAATCAGATCAAGTAGAAGAAGAAAGTCACATAATATTAAAAGAGGGGGAATGCTTCGCAGCATAGCAACGGGGTCAAAGTTGCAGCAAATGAACGTGCGTGAACGAGGTGAGGAGATAACCACTGCTTCTTTGTCGTTGTGTTTGCTGGTGGGCTGACTGGATGGATGGATGGGTGGGTGGATGAGGGGCAGGTACTACGTGAGTATACCTTGTATTTCTTTCCTGTCTCGATTCAAAAGTAAAGACCATGGACATCTTTCTGCCGCAACGGACGTTGGCAGAGCGGGCATTTGCCTGTGACACGAATGGCCAGCCGAACACATTCCCCGCAGTACACGTGGCCGCAGGTCGTGGAAGTCATGTCCGTGATCACGTCCAGGCAGATGCTGCACTTGAGTGCCTTTTTGAAGTGCTCGATCACGTCATTGTTCTCCATACTGATCGCTGTGGAGTCGGCACCGCTCGTGTCAAACTGTGAAGACCCACGTGCTCTGCTGCCATCGTCCCCAGCGCCACCCGGTCGCCTCCGTTTCCGACCATTCATCGCACTGCCGCCAGCCGTCGGCGTCCTCATCGTGTGGCCAACGCTCGAAGCAGATGCACTGGCGGGCTGCGTCCCCACAATCTCGACATCGTCGTCGTCATCGCCCTCGTCACCACTACCAGTCCGCGGTCTTACAGTGCCTGTCAGCCGAGCAGTGAGTCGTCTTCGCTGAGCTCGATTGAGACGAGGGTACAGCAGAGCGTCACTGTCATTCGCGCTGGCGTCATTCGCCTCATCCTCATCTGAGGACAGGACCGTGAGATCGATGGCCTGAGAAGAGTGGCGTGTTTGGCTTGGGCCTCGATGATGGTCATAGCTACTACGGGCGTGACCGAAATGGTTGGCGAGGAAATCATGCGGCGCTCTCGACATGAACACTGAGCGGAACATGCGCGCCGCCGTGGAGCCCCGTACCGACGCCATCTCAGCAGCGGGTAACGACGGCGTGTTGTTTCTCCGTGACGTTGAGGCAATAGTCCCTGATGTAGGAGGGACCATCTCCGTGGGGTTGGAAAGCGTTTGTGTGTGCGTGTCTGGTGACGATGGCGCCGTCAGCGAGGGCAGCGCGCTCATGGACAGATTGGGAGGCAGTGAGTCCCAGTACGCAGCGTCATCTTCGTAGCTAAAGTCGGCGACCTGCGAGCTGTAATTAGCATCATCATTCTCATCCTCATCCTCATCGGCATCATCATCGTCGTCGTCGTCGTCGACATCATCGTCGTCGTCGTCCTCATCGCCGTCATCCTCCTCCACTTCGTGGTTCTCCGCCCGATCTCCATCGCCGCCGGCGACTGGAGTCGCGATGGAAGCTGTGGACACGAGGGCACTACGAAGGGTCCGTGTCGGCTCAGCTGCTTGTTCCTCAATGTGTGGGCGGGCTTCCTCGCTGGTATTCCTGCTCTCGGCGGCTGTGGCGGTGGCTGTGGCGGCACGCGTCCGCATCGCAATCCCCTCGGCAGTAGGCATGACCGCCTCACCTAAGGCCGCTGCCTGCTCACGTGGCGACTCACAAAACTGCGCGGCACGATCGCGATCACGTGGCGACGGAAGCCGGGTCGGATGGGACTGAAGCCACGCCGCCACAATATCGTGCATCCCCTCTTGCCCCTCGTAACGTTCCTGGTGTCTTGTCTCGTCTCGTCTCGTCCCGACCCGTGGTCTAATTAATGGAGTGGACGGATGCGACGACGGATGAATGAATGGCCCTCGCTCGGTCTCTATTGACTCGTGCGAGGCGTCTCTTGCGCGCGTGGATATGGGACTTACGCGTCCACACCGGGTTGGGGTCGTGTAGTGGATGTGAGTTGTGGCTGTGGCGGTGGGTGTCGCACACACGCAGCTAGGCTTTGTCCTCGCCAACGCGCGGCAGGCTGATCGATGTCTGCGGAAGGCGGGCGCAGCGACACTTTTACGGAGGAAGGAATGACCTTTTGGCGCTCAACTAAATCAAATAGGCATAGTGAACGCAAGTCAAGCTTCCCCCACTCTCCGCCGAAAGGGGGGGGGAGTGCTGATGTTGCCAAAAAACGGGAAGCATTGCTAAACTAAGTAGACCGCACGCTCATCAGCAAGCACAACTCGGGTTCAAGTACTGGTATTATGGAAATAGCCGAGGAAAGGGGAACGGACCCATCGGGTGATGTGGCGCAGGTCCACATTTGAATGTAGCACGGTTAACCATAACGCGAAGTGCTGATAAATATTATCAGGAGTGCATGTCGTTGGTTGTTCAGGAGTCAGCATTTGTGTACAGTGAGAAGCCACGCGCATTACGGTGAGGCGCCACTACCTCGCGACGGCGCAACTGACAACCTCCTCGAAGCCGCCTTCGACTGCTGGCTACAGCGAGCAAGTGGGTGTGCTGCAGGACAATCTGGTCGCATCACTGGCACGCTGAGGATGAGTGTGGCCCCTCCACGACCGGTCATCCTGCAGGGCTATCTCCACAAGCAGGTGCGTTTCACGAGGATCACGGGTGATGTGCGTGCGTGGTCAAGAGCAGTACTGACTGGCAATGAATGAATGGGGCGGTGGGGACCATGTCTGTTGGTGCATGCATGCGTGCATGTGTATGGCTCCTCTGCCTCTTGAAACGTACCGTTCATCTGCAGAGCAAGCACTTGAAGATTTGGAAAGTGCGGTATTTCATTCTTACCGAGGTACGCGTTTGCATGGTGACGAGAACGATCACGAACCTGGCGTTTGCATAGCGAGTAGTATCTAACACGTGCTGTGCGGTTCTCGTTGGTGCGCATGGTGCGGCTCTGAATATAACACGGATATGACAGAATGAGCTCATGTACTCGATCAAGTCGGGCAAGAAGCCCAAGGGCGTTATCACACTTGCTGGTGTTCACGTTGTACGTTGCTAGGATCTGACACTCTCTGTCTCTCTTTCTCACACTCCTCTAATGTCCATTCGGCGCAGTTCTAACTGGAGGTCCCATCGCTCTTCTACTATTGTGGGTATTGTCTATCGATCCAGATTGATGACCAGAATGCCGTTATCCACCCGGGGAACCACGTGCTCGAGCTGCGTAGCCCCACACGCTCCATCCATTTAAGTACGGCCACTGAACAGGAACGCACGCGATGGGTCATGGCATTGCGCTCCGCCCAGCGAGACGGAAGCCCGCACTCGACGGCCGCCAGTTTTGCCCATGCCCACTCGCAGTCATCGGTTGCCATCCTGCAGCGCAGTGCATCGGATACGATCCTCAACGACCTTCCGGATGTGCGCCGGCGTAGTGCTCTCCCGACTTTCAATTCCAACCACCGTCGGCGCCGGAAACCGCCCGTGTCGAAAGAGCGACGAGAGGAGCGACGGCGACGCCACCTGCCCAAGATGAAGAAATCATTCAGCGAGATTTGGCTCGAGGATGTGCTCCCGCTCAGTGAAGGTAGCAGTCAGGTGCGGAATTTGGAGGCGCTTTGCTTTGCGGGCATCCCCAAGGAACTGCGCGGTCGTGCCTGGTCCTGGGTGCTGGGTAATCGTCTGCAGATCAATGAAGATCTGTTTAGCATCTGCAAGACACGCGCTGGGGCGGTGCAGCGTGAAATGTCGCTCAAGAAGGAGGCCGACGATGCTGGCATCAAGCGTACCATGCTGTCCGAGACGTTGACCAGTGTCTCCAGCGAATCAGCTTCGCCCGTCGTCTCTATTGCGGCACCCAATTGTGAACGCTCCTCAAGGGAAACAGTGACTGTAGTCACGCCGGTGGGTACACTGGATGAAGAACAAGTGATGGAGAACGCTGTCGGAATAGAACAGCATCTCGACGAAGAACCAGAGCTATTACCGCCGCATGCCAATATTCTTTTTGATGCCGTGGACGTGGCGGATCAATTGGTTGCGCACGGAGAACGCAGTATCCGACTCGTGGGCGTCGATATGCCACGCACGTTTGGACATCATCCGTTGTTCCAATCGGGCGCCGAGGGCACGATGCGCACAACCGAGGTGCTGGAGGCGTACATCTGCTACCGTCCCGACCTGGGATACGTCCAGGGTATGAGTTATCTTGCGGCCACGCTCTGCTTTCATATGGACAGCTTTACGGCATTCAAGGCCATGGTCGCGCTTCTGAGTAATAGCGTGCTCTTTGACATGTTTCGCATGGAAGCGACACGGGTGCGTTTGCTGGATGTTTCTCAGAGTATGTTTTAATTTTGTTGGCGGAGGCGCTTGGCTCGTCGATTCTGACCAAAGTGATTGGCGTTTATGTTGGCGTAGACTTTTCACTACATTCGTGTCCACGAACGGATCCTCGAATACGAGCTGCCACGCCTGCACGCGCATTTCACCAACATCGGCATCGAGGCCCAGATGTATGCAGTGGACTGGTACGCTCCTCTGTGTTCTTTGCACCTGCTGGGTTGCTCGAGTCGGAAGTCTGATGATGATGGGAATATTGACGATTGCTACAGGGCGCTCACGCTCTTCACAAGAAGTCTCCCGTTGAACCTTGCCCTTCGAATATGGGACTGCTTCGTCTTGCTTGGTTCACCCTTCTTCTTCCAGGCAAGCATGGGTGAGTTATATTTCGACCTCGACTGATTTCTGCTGTTCGCTGGTCAGCGTATTGACATGCATGTATGTGGGCTCTATCTGGTTCTTTCGTAGGCATTTTATCTCTTTATGAAGAGCGCATGCTGGCAATGGAACCCGAGGATGTTATGCGGTTTCTCCACCATCTTCCCAAGGTATCGATCCAAACTTTCTCTTTGCCATGGATATATGTTTTTTGCGTCCTCCTTATACTCACTCCTCTTCCTTGGTGGTGCTCGCCCACCCAGACAACTTCTTCAACTGAGCTCTTTGAGGCCATCGCCTCGGTCTCGCTCTCATGTCGCGATATCACCGCCATCCTTGCTGGTGGAGCGGATCGCGCATGGACACCCGACTCGAAGCGGGTCATCGACATTCAATACCCAGAGACCTATGAGTGAGGTGGTTGGTCACTAAATCGAGGCTTTATTCGTTATCAACGGTGTGGCCCACATGAGACTCCGCCAACAAAACCTGTAACCATGTCACGCTAATACAGTATATCTTCACCCATGGTTGCCTCTAGAAACTCATAACACGCTTCTCTATCCACTGATTTAGAAACGCTCGCTCGGTCCCCGCACACCTTGACCACCAGCATCGTGACGCCTGAGAACAGCAAAAATCGCAGATCCACACGAATTGCACGAAGGCTACGCGCGTGACAGACCGACACCTCCCCTCCCCCCCCTCCCTCTACGAGATTCATCCACAATGGCGGCACAGCGAGCGAAGAAGAACAGCGCGTTCCTGGCCTTCCAGCAGCACGCATTCGACCTGGACTCGGACGGCAGCGACCACGAGCGAGTGGCATCGGAGCAAAAGCAGAAACAGAAGCAGCGCAAGAAGGCCAAGAACAAGAAGAAGAGCAGGTGCGTTCGCTTGGCCTGTCAAATTAGCAGGATAACACAGGTTGCGGAAGGGGGTATGTAGAGCCGTGAATGGGAGCTGACGACTGGATGCCGTATTTGCGTGTTTGCATGTGGTGTGGATCGAACACAGCGAGAACTCGCTTCTTAAGGACCTCGCGTTCTGCTCGGTGTCCAACACAAAGAAGAGTAAGAGCAAGAACAAGTCGACCACGCCGGTCGCTGGGGTAGCTGACAGTGCTGACAGCAATGGACACAGTGATGCAAAGGCAGCGAGCGGGAAGGATGAGGCTGCGCCACAGCCCAGTGCCTCTGCCAACAAGCCTAGTGCGCCTGCCAGTAAGCCCACTGCGTCTGCTAACAAGACCAAAGCATCGACTAGCAAGCCCAGCGTACGTAGCGCGATGCCCTTGTCAATCGTTACCGTTGTCTGCGCAGATTGATGGATAGTACTACCGTAGTAGACTGCTAACTCGGACTTGTGTTGTACGTTGTTGATGGGTGATTGCTAGCCGCGTGCAACACCCCCAGTCGCGGTGGCTGCATCGAAGCCTGCGTCTCCGTTGCCCGCGCAGCCATCACCTCGAAAGGCGCCCAATGGAGTACGTTTGTTTTACTGTGGGTATCGCCCGGTTCAAAGGATGCCAGCGACTGTATACTGACTGCATGGTATCGATATTACGCAGGCATCGTCATCGGCGCCATCACTGCCAGGACAGCCGAAGCAGGACCCACCCAAGGATTTAGGCGCGACCTACTCGCCGACGCACATCACGATGACCCGCGAAGACGGACAGGTAAGCGAGGAAGCGCTCGTGTCAATATGTGGCTTTGCACGCAATGCTGTGTGCGTGGGGTTGACGGCCTGTGTCTAATTCCCTTCTTCTTGGCTTCGGTTGGTACAGGTCAGTCGGCAGATCGCCGTCTCCGAGATGATGGACCAACTCGTTCGATTCCAGCAACATAATGCACAGCTCAGTGTACGTTTTGCATGACCCTCTATGAAATGGAAGGTGCAAAGCCACTATAGCCACTCTAGCTAGCCATGGGCTCACGGAAATCGTTGGATATGAACCAACTGGTGTGGCATGACGTATTCACTGATCGTACGCATAGATGGCCAATCGTGCGCTCCAAGACCAACGGCAGCACGATGCAGGTGCGTACAACTACCTACAGCAGGCTTGTGTATCAACAGGCATTGGGATTGACAGCACCAGGCCATGCTAACGACTGCATGTAATGGCGTCCTCCTGCGGTGTTTTACGTTTGTCTTCTTCTATTGGATCTCTTCAGGAATAATCACGTCGTTGCGGCACGAAGTGACCATGTTTCGCCAAATGTGCGTGAATCTTCAGGCCGAGGTACGTTGCAGCGCATGCAGATCGCATCGCTCCGGTGGGAGCATCCGCACCTAACGATGTGCGGTTCCTGGTGAATCCTATGTGCCAAACGCTTTGCTGCTTGATTCCTCACCGCATCCCCTGCACTGTGCTGTTCGCCTGTATGTGGGTGTGTTGTATCTGATCGATGGTTGGTTGTAATGCGGCAATCTGTGGCACTCTTCCTCTTCCTCGATCGCTCTCTCGGCTTCTCTTCCGCAGGTTACTCAGCTTCGAGCGATGAGTGCGCCTCCAGGTATAACACGCAGTACCTCATCACCACCGGATGGCATGACCGGCTCGTATGCGCCTCGACCACACCCAGGGCTCCAACGCCCACCCCCTCCACCGGGCATGTCGTAACCCAAGTAATGGCACTCGACTATTCCCCCCCCACTCTCTCCCTTCCATTCGTGCGTGTCTTCCCTTTGTACATTCATTATTGTCTCCGCTCTCAACAAGCATCCGAGTTCGGCGCGGCAAAACAAAATTAAAGACGAAAGGTGTATCTGAACGTCATGAATACAGTACGGCAGGTGGCTGCTGATGGCAACTGACTCGCGTGCATACAGCGGACGATGGAAGGAAGTCCAGTAGCAACGCCTGACGAATGACAGAGGATTCCATGAGGATTCGCGGCGCCGATGTTGCGCATGTGCAGTATCCATAGTATGGACAGCACTGATGATAAACCGCCTGTAAAAGTGTATATTCCAGTACCCAGCAAAACCCGACTGTTTGTCTCACGAACAAAATCTACGTCTGCGGAATTGACACCTTTCAGTACCATGTGGCTACAGGAACTCTGTAACCTCACATTTGATACTGTACGTTTGATAGGGACTGGGTCCGTACGCTACACGGAGAATTTTCAAGAAAACAGACCGAACGCGGCAGCCCCTTTCTGCGCACGAATCTGGAAAAGCTACAGTCTTTTTTCTCTCGCCAGGCTCTCTGCAGGAAAACAACAACAACAAAACGCTCCGTCCAGTTTTCTGCGTTTTTTGCAACGTCACGTGAGATACACAGGGTGGTCGTTCGAAAATTAGGACTCACTGGAAGGAATGCTTGGAGACAGGTGCATCCATTTAAACAGTATTTTATCAATATACACCGCTTTCAACGCTGGCACCTCTCCCGTAATATGTGATTATACAGTGCATGTTTGTTGACGCTTTCACCCACCAAAACTACCAAAACGCTCAGACATGTCGATCAATCACAACTATGGCGGGGGTGGGGGTACTAAATGGATGGTTGCGCCTTCTGTGGTCAGTCACGAGTACCCGAGTTACGCGGGGCCATGGAGTGGTGGTCCTCCCACCACCCATACAACAACCAAGTGAAGCAGTCCGACCACGTGCGTCAACAAGGAGAGACCAGATGGATGGGCATCGATCGCCATGCCGCCTGCCTCCCTGCCTGCGTGCCTGCGTGCTTGCTTGCTTGGTCGCGAATGCGCTTGGCGTGAGGGAGTGAAGAGCCTTGTGTCTTGTGGATCGATCCGTGCACAGCCTCACCATCGCAATCGCAATCTCAATCGCAAACGCGCGCTGCTGATCTGGGTCTGACGTGAGGTTTCTTCCGTCCACGGCTGCTTGCGACCTGCTACGGGTCCTGGTCCTGCTGGTTTAGTTGTCTCACACGACGCCTCCACCCTTGCTCGCTAGTGTGTGGATCGC
>JAADWT010000603.1:0-17380 GCA_023336285.1 Pythium grandisporangium
CGGAGTAGCACTACAGTATAGACATGTCACGGGAATTGTATTGAATCTTTGGAGATGCACGGACCATTCGTCAAATGGTTGGCATGCCCGACGACTCGGCAATACCGTGATACCGTGATTGATGTGTTCGCGGTTGGGGGATAGATGCCCTTGCCTTGTCTTGTCTTGCCGTGCCTTGCCCGCTGGCTCTGGGTTGTGATGGAATATGATCGGCAGGCACGCTCCTCGTCGTTCCTCCTGCGGGCATCTTGATCAACTCTAGCCTACCGTGTGACGATTTCTCGCCTGCATGCGACTGGCGCGGGCCCACTGCCTGCTGGCCACTAATACTGATACACACACACACACTGGTGAAGCCAAGGCTTGGCCTTTGCTCGTGGCCGCGCCCGCACACCTGCGCTGATCATTCCTCAAAAGTTCGAGTTGTGCTTAAGTGGTTTTGTCAACATGGTCAAGCTCTTCACGTTTGTTCTCGCTGCGATCGCCATCGTTCTCCCGGCTGCCGTCTCGGCCCGCGAGTACGAGACCGTTGACTATGATTTCAACTTTGATGAAGACTCGGCCGACCCGCGCAGCCTCATCATGATGGTCCCGGACGGTACGGGCCCCAACGTGTTTACTCTGGCTCGTGCCGTGCTTGACCCAACGCTCAAGACGCGTCTCCACGTCGACAACCTGTTGATGGGCCAAGTGCAGACGTACTCGGCTGATTCCTACGTCACGGACTCGGCCTCGTCGGCCACGGCGTACTCGACTGGTTTCAAGACCTACAACGCGGCCATTGGCGTGGACATGTACAAGCAGCCATTGGGCACCATCCTGGAAGCCGCCAAGGCTCGTGGCATGATCACGGGGATGGTCGTGACGTCGCGTGTGACCCACGCCACGCCGGCATCGTTTGGCTCCCATGTCACGGACCGCGACGATGAAGCGACGATCGCGCAGCAGTACGTCAACAACAAGAACCTTGACTTTTTGTTGGGTGGTGGTGCCAAGTTTTTCAAGGATGACATGTATGCCGACCTGTCGGCCAACGGATACACGTTGGTGAAGAACTACGCGGAGCTGATGAACTACCATAAGGAGAACGTGGACTCGGGCAAGCTGCGCATCTTTGGGTTATTCAAGGACAGCCACATGTCCTACGAAGTGGACCGTGTACGCAAGCAGCAGGCGGATGGCGGCCAGCAGAGCGGTGGCGAGCGTGAGCCAAGCCTGCCCGAGATGGTGGACACCATCCTGAGCATCCTCAAGAACAACCCGGTCGCAAAGAAGAACGGATTCTTCATGCTGATTGAAGGTTCCCGTGTGGACCACGCCGGCCACGCCAACGATGCCGGCACCATGGCTCGCGAGGCGATTGCGTTTGACGAGGCCGTGGGTATCGTCAAGGACTATGTCAGCAGCAACAACAATGTCGGCCTGGTGTCGGCGGCGGACCACGGCACGGGCGGCATGACGCTGGGCCGTGACGGCATCTACGAGTGGGACCCGAAGGCGCTGGCGATGCAGACGATGTCGACCGAAGGGATGGAGGAGGAACTGGAGGAGGTTGCGGACAAAGAGTGCGGTGACGCCAAGGCCAAGGACTCGTGCGTCAGTGCGCTCATGGCCAAATCGACCGAACTGCTGAAGGCTCACACGAACGTGACGGCTCCGGCTGATGAGGACTTGGCGGAGTTGAAGAAGTCGATTGAAGAGGCGGCTCAGTCGGGCTCCTTGAGCGATGTTGTCATTGAGCTGGGCCACGCCATCAGCGCACCGGCGCTCGTTGGCTGGACCACGCTTGGTCACGTTGGCACGGATGTGGACCTGCACTGCATGGGGCCGTTGCTGCTGGAACGTCTCTGCAAGGGTCTTCACCAGAACACTCACCTTAACAAGATCATGACTACGTACTTGAATCTCGGCCACTACCAGGAGGTGGAGACTCTCCGTCTGCGCAACTTCACGACGATCGAGCACTCCCCAGAGATCGACATGTAAGGGTCGCGATCGCAATGGGCGATGACGTGTCGATGGACCCCGATACGTACTTTTATCCGTATTCTGTCCTATCTGGAAATGAATTTAAAACAACAACAAACCCGCTTTGTTGACAGCGCAAATTCTTGTTTTGAGGTACTGTAGCTTTATTGTTACGTAGCGATACTGAGGTGCATCCGTTTGGCCGCGCACGGGCATGAATCACAATGTGGTGGCCATGAATCGCAATGCGGGGATCAATCGCAGTGTGGTGACCAATCCTTGTGCAATAGCGTGGTTGATCCGCACTGTATTCAGGTTTCCGTCATGTACATGTACTTAGATCATCGATGACATTGACCAGAACGTATTGTTTACACTTTTCGTAACATTTTGATAAATAAATTAGGGGTTTTAATAAATAATACCATACTTTTCGCGCTGTGTTCGAATTGTTGCGATTTCATCAGTTATTCGATACCAAAGAGTCGACTGTACCATTCTGCAAAGAAAGAAGAGAGCACAAGCATACCGTAGCGCTCAACATTGAAGCACCACCGTGAAGAACGCAAGATGGATCGACGCGAGTGCGCACTATGCCACCGGCAGCACAGCGTGTTCTATTGCGCACGCTGCACGTCCGGGCGGCTGCAGCAGAGCCGCACGATGCTAGCCGCGCTGCAGGCCGATGTAGCCGTCCTGCGCAAAAAATCTGAGGCGGCTTTAAACGTACGAGTCATGCGAACCGGACGGAATGTTTGGCAAGCAAACAATTATTGATGTTGATGTTTGTATTAATAATATGATGTCTTCGATCTTTGGTCAGTCGAAGAGCGCGATCGTGAATGCGGAGCAAAGGCTCGAGGAGTGCATGAAGAAGGTGGAGCTACTCACCGATAAGGTCATGAATACCCGCGAACAACTTTGCAGCGGTACGCTCGCACTGTCACATATACAAACAGGGCAATCACCCAGCGGATGCATTTTACAATTGGATGTGTTGTTGTGTCTGTGGGTGCAGAACGTATAGCACTGGTGGAGAATTCAGCCGCGTTTGAGCGCCATTCCATGCTGGTGGAGAATGGCCACCAACGCCTAGAGCGAGACGAGAAAACAGTAAAGGAGTTGCACGACCCAATGCTGCAAAGCCTCGACCTCCAGGTTGCCTGGACAAATGATGTACGTGTTATGATACGGTGGAGGATGATTTACTTTGTGTACCACAATTGATATCGACAAGTTGCAATATCACAGAATGCTGCCAAGGTCCGCGGAGAAAAAATGCGCGAGGTGTTTGCATTATTTGGAGTGGTGCCTCCCTCTCCTGAAGACCAAGCCTTTGAGTCGTCCGTCCCTCAAAATGCGCATAACCATCGTCATTCCCCATTCTTCCGCACAATCGCGCAGTTGCCGCTACCCGTCTCTGGACGTTATGAAGTCATGCCTCCCGAGGTAGCTGCTGGAGCGCTTGGGAAGCTCGTTCACCTTTTAACCTTGTTGGCCAAGTACTTGCAGTTCACGTATCCTCACCCGATGGAGTTTAATGGATCGTTCTCCACGATCGGAAACACAAATGAGGGAGCCAGTTGCCACACACTCTACCCGGACGGCAGTGTTGGTTTTGACCGTGGTGTAGCTATGCTTCACGAGAATGTGACAGCGTTGTGCGATGCACAGGGTGTTTCAATGAAAGCATTGCACCGAACCGACTTACTTGGAAATTTGCTGCTGGTATATCAGTCACCATCTCTTGGTGCTCTGACCGACGACGCGGCCCCAAGCAGACTTACGAGCCCTCAACTATCGTGCGTACTACATCATTTTGTTAGTTGGAAATGGTATCGTGATATGAGCGAAGCAGGATTAACCGTGGTTGCTGTGTGATTATTTGTGCCAGCGGCCACAATCAGACCGTGCACTCGCACCTTGGTCAGTCAGCATTTTTCCTTGCGAACTCGCAGACTTTGGATGCCAGTGCAGAGATATTACCGGACTATTCTATGGTGCAGTCGTAGCCTGGAATTTTAACCTAGAACATATCAGCAAAAACGACAATCATGCTGTAGATTCATGCGTCAAAACAGACCGATTGATGTTTTATCTAATCAAACGACTTCTACTTTGATCAGTGAGCCCAGGACGCTCTGCAGATGCCACCCCAAACGCTGCAGCACCTTTGAATTTATCACCCAAACGGTGTGATCGGAGCGGTCACATCAGCTTGATCATCGTGATTTAGTTCGAGGCACTGGTGCTTGAGTGAAGACAACTTTTCTCGAATAATATCCAGCGCGCAAATCACCACTTCTTCTGGACGCAGCTGCCCGCACGTCTACACGCGCAGTACACAGAAATGGAGGTCATAGCAAAAACCCGTTAGCTTGAGCATTCCTGATAGACAAGGGCGGCCCGCAAAGCATGCTAGTAATGTGTGCCAGCTTACCTCGACAGAGAAGATGAATTTGTCGTCTCGCATGCGGACAGTCACAGCGGCATCATCTTCCGGGTTATCCTTGAATGCATCGGCGACTTTCACGCATTCATCGCAGTACATGCAGCGCATGGCGTCGCCCACGGTCAGCTACAATCAACGAAAACATGCACAATTATGTCAATCACAATGTTGTTATAATCTCACCGTTTGGCCACCAATCAACTCGGACCAAACCGCTAATTTTCACCACCATTCCGTGTACCTGGTCATAGTTTTCATCCGTTTCGTACACCTCAGTGGGGCAACTCTTGTACATTTCAGCCTTTTGTTCCGAGGACAGCGTGTTGAGCACGGCTTGGTTCAGCGTGATGATCGGTTCGTACATGAACGTCGCCACCGCCACTGGTGACCACTTGGCGTGCTCCTTACCAATGCCCTGGAAACATAGCACACACATCCAAAGAGATGCACGGGTTAGCGCCCTCCCAATGACACAACCTATGGAGACCACGGCTGTGTGCATCCATCCATCCTCATCCCCTTCGTACCAGCTTGGCAATCGCCGACAGCTTGATGCGCTGACCAGGTCCGAGCTTGGCGATGATCACGCCCGTATCCTGTGTGTTGTTGTACTCCTCATCGGACGAGAAATTCACGGGCCGAATGTATGGATCCGATGAGCGCAGGGACTCGGACGTGGCCGAGAGCACATTCTGATCGGCCTCCACGTCCAGCGTAAACTCAACCGAGCAGTTGGGGCAGTGCTCGTCGCAATCACAGTCCTGGGAGTACACGAACCGCTGGCGGAAGTTCTCGAGCCCGCCGTCAAAGAAGAGCGGGATGAGGCCCAGGCGGTGCGCGAGGAACTCGTCCGTCATCACGGACGTGTTGATCTCGATGCTCACGAGGTCGATCGCGAGCGTCGGCACCTCCGCGATCATGACGCGGCGGATCGCGTTGGCCACCGACGAGTCCGTCTCCGAGAGCTCGAACTTGATGAAGTCATCGCGCAGCTCCGACACCTCGATCTTGGGGAAGCGTGGGTTGGGCATCGCTCAAAACGGTGACGAAAAGAGCTTGTTGGCCGAGTTCGCTTGAAATGGGAACTCCTTCCTGCTTTAGCATCGGCCGCCGCCGCCCACCACACTCAAGCCGATTGTTACGAACCGATATGGAGCTGGTTAATGTATGGGATTTCAGGTTCACGTTACAAAATCCATAGTGCGCTAAACGCCATCATGCCATGAGGCATGACATGAGGACGGAGGTGGGGAGGGGATCCATGCATGCATGCAAACATGTGGCGGAAGAAGACACGTGGGGGTAGTATGTTGGAGTGGGTATACGATAAGCTATGGCCTAAATGCAACTGAAAAAGTGGATCGGAATTATAAACGACAGTGTGCAGTAAAGCCCCGAGTAGTATTGAGCTTGTGCTAGCAAATAACTATTGCGTGCCAAGCGGACGTCCCGTGCCCCACGTGTACCCGGGGGCACCTGTGCCAGCACCAGCACCAGCACCGGCACCTGCAATGCCAGCGGCCCCGGGGCGGGCACCAACGATGGGGGTTCCCGCGTACTGCGGTGACGGGAAGAGACTGGCACTACGATGGAGGCAGATAGACAAGGAATAATATCCACATCGAGTTTAGTTAGTGCTTTGTTCAAGACAAGCAGAGTCTTGCAGTAGGTCAGGGAGTGCTACGTACAAGACGGCAGGTGTCTGCACCAGGTTCCATCCCTTGGTGTTTGGAAGCACTTCGATCACAAAGTAGTAGAGGTGGCCAGCGATCACGCCAAAGATGTCCATCATGGGGTTGCCACCCATGAGAACTGTAAACGCGATCAACGCCCATGGGAGGTACAAGCCTTCAAAGCGGAAGCCCCAGATCGCGACAGGAGCGGTCGGGTTGCGACGGCTCCAGACATACACGATCGTGAAGATTAAGGACGACCCCAGGAATGGCAGTTGCATGAAGAACGCCACGATCTATCGACCAGAGAGAATTTTTATTTTTGCAAAAATTGCACAATCCTCGTCAGAATGCGATCAGAATCCAGCACACAATCAAAAGTACAACATGGATGGATCGAAAAATGATTGCACCGTACCCAAAGAACCACGGCGCCAAAGAAAAGCATGAACGCGTAGTCAGCCGTTGGCCCACCGCCACTCGGAAATGGGTCTTCCTCCAAACGGGACGAATAGTTGTTGCTATGAGGCATTCCACAATTCCACAATGAGAATGAGATTTTACTGCCTTTCACAACCATGCCACGAGCGCATATTGCTACACACGCCGACCATGCATGCTTTCGTCTTTACGTACAGAATCATCAGCTGCATGAGGAACGGGAATCCAAAGTTGCCGAGGTACATAAAGCAGGTCGTGAGTCGCCACAGCTGAAAGCGCTCCCAGATGAGATCAAAGCTGAGGTAGAACGACTGCGGGTTGAGGAACCCCAGGCTGCTCAACGCCGTGGATAAGAAACACACGGTCATGTAGAACCGCGTGATCTGCGGCATGGAGTAATACCATTCTTCAATGCTCTGCGCCATTGCGGTGCTCGTGTGAGGTCTGGCGCGGCGTCGCCTTGCGGTGGGCGATACGATTCAATCCTGCTGACGCGTGGCTGTTCACAACTTGGACGGATGGATATTCATTCCATCCCTCTCCAGAGCGCACCAATGGTTCGTAACATAGTGAGGTAACGATACAGAACAGTGATATTTTACTAACGTGATATTTACTAACGTCATTTTTTTATACAAACAAAAGCCATCTATTCAAGTTTGGTCACCATACAATTCTACCCCGCGGTAATAAGTTTAGTGTTGAATACCTCTACTGCACGCCGAAGGGCCTCAACAAGAGGAGCCACAATGAAGTCGGGAGTGTCCCGGCAGCCCATTTCCAAACGAGAGGCATCTGTAGGCACGAAAAACCGAGTCCCCCGAGAATGTCGTAGTCCTCTGCCGGCAGCGTGAGCCAACGATGATTGCCACATTTCGAAATCCTGCTCAGTTGGAGCAATGAGCACGATCTCTGTCTGAGCACGCTCAATCACCTGCCCATTGTCCATCTGAAGGGTCACCAGAGGTTCTTGAGCGGAAGTGTGCGTAATACGAATCAAATACGAATCACTAACATCCGTCTGTAAGCGAACATTACCCAGTGGAATGATTCCACGCAGTTCCTTTCGGCTGGAGAAATAGTAGAGACAATTGCGGCTAAGCACGAACCACCGCTTGACCGTTGAGAAGCCTCCTTTCTTGAGCAAGTAGCCATTTAAACTTGTGTCTGAAGGCCAAAGTTCTTGTTCTTCAGCTGTTGGAGATCCAAAACTAAGCCACATAACATCCAAAAACACGCTCATGTCGCGTTCCTGCCCATCAAGAGCCTTGAGGGTGGGACGCATCCGTGGCCCCGTGGGAAGGCTATCGACGCCAACGCTGAGGTGAAGGCAAATTTTAACACCTCGCACCCATTCAACTCGATAAATGTACCGTAGCGGGGTCATCCATTCCACGACAGGATTCGAGAAGGACCCTACATTCATGTACAAAGCCCGTTCTTCAGTAACGATAATCCAGTGGTTCAGCTGAACTTTAAGCTTTCCAGCTGCATTTTCGTCAACGGAAAGTGGCATTGAGCCAGTCGATATTGGCTCGGCATTGGGTGCGTCAAATATGTCGTCCACACTTTCAAACTGAAGTGTGATTGGACGCGATGTACCGCGCAACATAGCCAATGTTTCGTGAAATCCAATGCCTCTGACATCTACACCGCCAATACGGAGCAACACATCGCCTTCTTGAAGAGTGTCCTGGCTATCTGTCAATGTGGTTTCAAAAGCGGCTCGCCGCCGTGCTGACTCATCAAATGCCTTGATTGTCACATTTTCACAGTAGAAATCAGTCTCCAACTCCAAACCGAGTGTTTTCTGGTAGAAAGTGACGTTGTAGATTAGCTTGCGTCGGCCTTCCGAACTAGCCTGGCGTTGGTGATTGCCTGTTTCTTGCAAACTCTTACGCAATGAGTTCGTTCGTTCCCTCGTGGTGTCATTTCTACGACGATTGCGTGCCTCTTTCGTGAGCTCCGCAGCTGCCACGGACTGCATGATTTCATTGTAGAAAACAATTTTATCACCGGCCAATTTACCACCGCTCGTTTTCTTCAGCAAGTCATACGCGACGGCATCCGCCTCCTTATAACATTTCAGCTCATTGTATCGTCCAAACACTCGTGGTCGACGCACTCGCTGATTGCTCTTTCCGTACTTTCGAGACCTATTCCTCACTCCTTGGGAAGCTCGCGATGCAAAATCAAAAATTCCGGCCACAGGTTTCACTGGAAGCCCAATAATACCAGTAAACGTTCCACGGACAAACCCAAGAGCGCCGTTTTGTTGAGCGCCGCGCATCGGACCGAGGACAAGACCAGTCACACCTTCGTAGACTCCTAAACTAAGCTCTTTGGAACCCTGAACCAAGCCTTCGCGGATACCTCTTACATGATGACGGCGTGCGCGTGCCCGAACGTGTTGATAATGATCATCAAGACTTAAATTGGCGAGGCCTTGACCAAATGTACCCGAGATCTTACTGGCCGCATCGAATGTGCCATCCAGAGTGTTGGTTACAAGACTCGCGGTACCCTTCGCCAATCCCTTGCTGAAGCCCTTGCCTCCAACACGCAATCCATCAAGTGGCTCGTACACGAAGTCACGCACGCCAGTGCCTAAATGGTCTAAAAATCCAACCGGGTTGCCCAAAAAGTCGAAAGACCCGAGAATTTTGTGTAGTTGCTTCCACAATTGGCGAGTATAGTATTTACTGACCCGTCGTGTGAGATCACCACTGGTGCCAAATGCGTGTTCAATCATCAATGCATTCAGTCGGACTGGAGCATTGTCGAGGTCGGGTACGTGCATCGCCAAACTTGGAATCGTCCATGCCGCATCAGACTTGTCTCCATCTTCCGGTGTTATGGTGTGGCCTCCATCACTGTCGAAGAGCACTAAGCCTGAAGATTGAACTGGAGCCGACGCCGTCCGTTTAAGACTAAGATGGTCAGCAGCTCTGTTGTGAGAAGACTTAAAAGTTTTCGCGGTATCGTGGAGTCGGATACGCGTAGTAGCTTGAAAGACGTCGCTACGATAAGTTATGTCGAGTTCGATTGGGTGGATATGAAGCAGAGCGAAGTATACCTTCCGCACTTCGGCTGAAGACGTTGTTGTCGTTGTGGCCAGGCTGTGAAGGGGGTCAAGGTCTTCAGTTGATGTATTTTCCTTGAACTCACTAAGTGCTTCAGTCATTATCTCGATTGGAACAGTTTTCATTCGAATCTCTCCTCCTCTATTCTGGGTTTGCTGCTTTCCGAAGGATTGAGACATCTGAACTCGAGAAATATAGAACACAGACACACACAAAACGAGTTTTGTTAGTAAAGTCGGGTTTCGACTGAAAAATTATCACATGGAGCCGTAGTATATGCGCCTCCCAACATACCGCAGTGAGAAAAGATCTAGACGCAACAACCAAATCTTCATCCAATTGCATGATGATAGGATACATCCAAAATGAGCAGTGCTCAAAATAATCCGTGCTGCCCTGTTCGTTTGACCATGCGCAACAGAAATGAACTGAGGCAATATTCGCTTGCCGATATTTACAGTCTGCGCATCGAAACAACTTCGGGTTAGCAACAAGACCGGAGACACGAGAAGATCCATCTCTCATTAGTTCATCTGGGTCGTCCAACGGATTGTCGTTTCCATCACTGCTTCGTGTTCCAGATGCATCTCCTGTGTCCAAATCACCTCCTTCCATACGAGGACACAACAATTTGGTAAATGTTGCCTCCGGGCTTTGATTGTCGACTTGAACATCATCAAGAGTCACCATAAGTCGCATTTTCGAATTCATCCGGGAGTAATGCACGTTGATACCACCCAAGTAAATATACACTAACTCAGCCGGAACTTCGTTCACACACGAAATACCAAAGCCATCAATCCGTACATGGACGGAAGCACCATTAGTTAAAGAATCAAACGCATTTGTCGATGCCTCGCTTGCTGTTGGAGAACCGGAAGAAACAGAGGCGATACTCGACATTTCAGTCTTCGTCTCGCGCTCGTCTCCCTCTTCTTCTCCACCCTCGTACAATTCTAACACCTTCGTCGGTCCATCTGCACGAATGCGTACATGTACGTATGTCTTCGCGTTTTGAATAACACTTGGGATATCTTTCTGACTTCGTGTCATCACTGACCTATCAGTGACGTCCTCGAGATTGCTCGAATCTTCCAGGTTTTGTAGCGGTCGAGCAGCATTGCGCAGACGTTTGATCCACTCTCTCGCATCTTCCGGAGTTTTCGCTTTCAACTCGTAGCATTTCGTGGTAGTTACAATGGAGAACTGGGTCGTTCGAGAATTGCTTTCTCGAGCAAGAACGGTCGATTTACTTGGAGGCAGTTGCGCTATGTCATCTGTGGATTCCATCGAGTCAGAATCCTCCGGAAAATTTACCGAGTTTACACAGTACCAAACACTGCTCGAGTGCTGAAAACTATCTGCAGTATCTTCGGAAACGTCTTCATGTGGATTCAAGACTGCCTGGATAATTTTGATCTGCAGCAGCTCATCAGCAGTTGTACGTCCTTCATGTTCATTTGCCACGTGTTTTTCTCGAACCAAAAAATTCACCAGGTCATGACCATTAACGAAAAATCCCTTTCGAGCCAACCCAATTTTCTTTTTATCCTCGCATTCCGCAAGCTTCTCAGCAAATTCGTCTGACACCTCGCGAAGAATGCTTGATGCAGTTAAATTCACGATAAGCCGAAGAAGAGTGCTGTGTCGGTCGATATTGCCAGCATCTTGCTCGCCATTTCTAGCGTCCGCCTTGACAGATTGTTTCGAAGATGTACCGAAAATGGTCCCTGATATCGTCGATACAAAACCATTGAGCGAAACAAAACCACCCTTGTTCGTGGTGTCGACTGTTTTTTCCACAATCGCGACACCACCAGCACCTGGAACATCACTCGCCGACCTTAAATCAATCACACCTAACAGCTCTTCATCTTCTTCGCTAGCAAAGTAATAAAGCATGTGCTCGTACAACCGAAAGTATTTCTTGTTCCACTTGAGCATGTTGTCTTTTCGGAGCAGGTGGCCTTTATGGTCAGGGTTGGTGAACAATTGGGATGGGAGAGAGCGTTGCAATTGAATCCGTCGATGCGTGGCCATTTCATCCAAATGATACTCTCTTGTTTCCACAGCATCTTTGCCTGAATCTAAGCGACCCGTAGAGGTCGTCACGCGCATAAACCGAATTTCAAGTGTACGAGAAGATGAGCTGGAGTGATTCGGAAACGATGGATCTTGCGATGAGGCGCTAATATGTTTCTCATGCCCGGAAAGCACGTCCCACGAATACGCACATGACGTACGTGGAGGTAGTTCGTCGTAATTTGTTGCTGAACCCCAGTTGGACTGCTTATACTGAATGCGGAACGAAGTCATGTTGTCGATTCTATACGGAGGGAACCGCTTAGACTCCGCACGGAAGATCAATGCGATTGATCCTCCAACCATCTCGATTTGGCACTGCAAGATATAAATCCGAGAAGCGTCATCGCTGTCTCGAAGCTTGAGATACGTTGTGCCCAGCGAAAATATCCGAAAACTACCACTCCACGTGTATCGATGAAGTAAAGTAACTTCGAGCAACTTGTCCCGCGATGCGCTTGGCCAGTGAAACGGGACGAGCTCGTCGGGGCTCAGCTGGAATGTTTGCGGTACATTCAACTGACGGTACTTAATGGTATCACTTGTCCGATTTATCAAAATATACCGCGGTACAACAGTAGCGACGATGGTATCCGAGAACCGTCCAATTCCGTACGCTCCCCAAAGCGCGACTTCTAGGTTGCCTATCCTCAACTCGCTCGATTCATCATGACTATACACTTCATTCGCCAAAGTGATGACCTGGGCTACTCCAGCATTTCCCATCGCGTTTCGATTCAATTTGATCACGTCAGACCATGGCGAAGCAGGGGAGCGAATTCGAAGGACATCCCAATTCTTACCACCAGCACCGTAGGGCAGCACTTCTTCCCAAGCGACTGGGCGATTTTGCGCTGGATTCGACCTTTGTGATGTTGTTCGAAGTGACCGCGGCGTTACATGATGAGCACTAGCAGTGCTTTTCTCGTCGTATAGGCGAATGGTTGACATAGTTAACTTGTGGCACAAGTGCAATCCAAATTGACGCCCCCTTCGTTCAAGCTTAACGTCCATTGCGATCCGTGAACCATACCATCGTTCACCTTCCGGGCGACCAGCACTGCGCAATGAAATAAATCTGGGAAGTAGAAGTTCATAAAAATCAAAGTCTTCTGCATCATACACACCCTCAAATCCGCATTTTGCGCAAATCAAATCAAAAATCTCGGACATCAGCCAGTTTGACATCACCTCGATCACGACGAACGCAAAACGATTTTGCGGTAGATACACTTGAATTTGATGCAGGTTACCGCCACCTCCACGCATCAATGTCTTTGCTGGCGACACGCTTGCTCCATTCGATACTCGCGTCCCAACAGTATTTCGAGTTGACGATGCGTCTGTAACGAGACCATGTGCTTGAGATATCGTGGGATCATCAACCAATGGATACATGTTTCCGGACCGTTGTGATAGGGGCCCCGATCCATGGACATGCACGTTTCCAGTAGACATGGGAAGCAGTCCCATTTGGGACGGAGTCTGCATTCTTTGCATAGCAGAGATTGCACCTGATGTCGGGAGAAAGTCAGAAGTATGACTATCAAGTCCCGTACATCCATCAAATGTTCCTGTATCTACTCCTTCCCTTCCAGTTGGTGATGTGAATGAAGGACGCTCGTCATCCAAGAACGACGGAGACCGCTGACTGTCGGGGGTGTCCAAAAGTCCTGCATCGAGCTCGGACTGCAACTCCTGCTTCGTGCCAACAGTAAAAGACATGCGCAAATCCCCACGGTGTACATTTGATTGAGTAGTGGTCTTCGATGCACTTCCCTTCGCTGCCTTTCGCTTCAACAATTTGTACCAATTGAAACCAGCGGAATGCTCACGACTATTGAGAATTGTTTCCAATTTGATCGCAGTGACACCAAGACAGGTGTCCATTCCGTAGCGAACATTTCGAACTTCGATTATCACTCTGGCCTTTTCAAGGTAGCGCATATCACTTGGTAGGCGAAGCAATATCGTGTTCTGCAGCTTCGTGTCCCATTTCGGATTAACTCCACCGGAAGGTGAAGGCTTTGATGTTCCAGAGCAAAACACTTGCATCTCGGGACGTTCTACGAAACGATCTTGCGGGTTTTTCAAAACGTACAACGACACCCTCACGTACGGACTCTGAGCCCCAAAATATTGCGCGTTGTACAAGTTCTTCGCATCTTGAACAACCACAATCAGCGCAACTGGATTCGACTGCGCTTTTACTTTTTGAAGTCTCATCAACTCCACACCGCGAGATAGATCTCCTCCGTGAAACGACATTGTCCGAGTTGAGAATAATGCGCTCTGGTCAACATCATGAGAGGAGCATTTGTGCACATATCTCAGCACTGAATCTAGTCGCCTACTTGATGAACTCGTGGAGCTACAATACTCCAAATCAAGACCTGAATGATTCACGATCCACACCGAACAGAATACCATTATGTCCCTGCCCAATAATTTCACTTGGAGTTGAAGGTTTGGCACATTTCCTTGTTCTCCAATCACGTCACGGTTAAAGACACGGCCAGCCAGGTCAATAGGTTCAACTCGCTCCTTGTATGGCAACGAATACGATGGGTTCTTCGCGTTCATAACCATCTTCGGCGAACTCCAGTTGTAATTTTCCATTCGAAATGACAAGAAAAGCGAAGTAGTCTGGTCAACTTGGAAGAGCGGGAGAATCGAACCAACAGCTAGTATACCTTCTCCGATCAATTGCAATGACTCGTTCAGAAGGCGATACGCAACAGCAGTGGCAAGTCGATTGTGGAGGGTTACAAATGGGGAGACCGACAGGTAATACAAGCTTGAGTTGGTTGCTTCATATAGTCCACGCCGCTGGTTCGCAGCCCTGGCTTCTTCCAATTCATGGTTTACCTCAGTCAGAGCGTTGTTGATGCGACGATTCGGATGTCGTTCAGAAAATACGTTCAGAAATTCTTCTTCGACCTTGTCATTGCTTTCTTCTTCTGATACTACCGGCAGATCTGTATTGGACGTGACAGTATTTGGTTTGACCTCGTCTGCGGAAGAAAACGTGGCTCGCATCAAGAAGTAAGCCTCGACATCGTATGTGCATTTCCAAGTTGGTAAATCTTGCACAACGTATCCTGAAAGTGGTGCGGCCGTTTCTGATCGAGTCATGGCTGCCATCATGCGTTGAGCATTCTTCAGATCATCTGAAGACGAAAACGTTTCAAAGTTGCATATGCATTGGCCTGATCGAACGAAACGCTTTGTGTTGGTAGATTTCACAGCACGCACTTCGTCTCCAAGTTCTTCGAGACTAGTGGCCAAAGGGGCGTACTGCACGTACGGAGATGGTTTAACGCTGATCTTGCTGTGTGGGTGTATGAGTTGAATCGGCACATGGCAAATCTGCTCCCGGTCCACAATCCATTCTCGGATGCTACCTCCATTTCGTGGGGAGAAAGCCCACACCATGAGAGGAATTGATGTACGATTTTGCAGTACCACTTGCGAGTGGAGACTGATGAGTTTGCTTCCATCTGGTTGGATCGTAATTTCAGCAACAAGAATTGGAGGAGAGGAATCATCCTCCTGGCCATCTGCATCATCGACATGGCTTGCTGTCACTTCACGAAGGGGCACAGATATGTGTCCAACAACGTCCACAACAACAGGATTTGCGCTTACCCATTTGCTGTCATTTAACCATACCGACAGAGTGTGATTGACAGTAAGCGCTTGGCTATCTGACGGACGTAAAAAGCGATCGGATGATGCACTGTCAAAACTTCGCATATCACCTTGTTCACGACAATCCACGGCCACTTTCACTTCGTTCGGCACAACTTGCTGGATTACGCTACCGACGCCTCGTCGGAAGCTAAACTTCAGGTCTGCCCCAGTTCTATTCACAATCCAAAATGGAGCTGTCGACTTGGAGCCAGTTGTCACAAAGTCAGCTTGGTTGAATGCATTCGACGACAACAGAGGCGCCATAGCAGGAGTTAAGTTGAGGTTAACGGTATTCGGCACATTTATCAGCATTTCAGCACGCCCCTGGTAATCCAATAGTCGCTGCGATCGGACTTGCACGACGAATGGCTCAACGAGGGGCTCCCAACGGTAAATGCTGTTGTTGAAATAGTTCAGTGCAAATATCGCACCAACCACGACAGAACACTCTTCATCCTGGATATACTCGCAAACAATCTCGCTGATTCGAAAATCAGCGATTGGGATACCCAAACTGTTGTTGACAAGTACAAACCGTAGTTCACCTACGTCACCAAGCAACTTGTCCATTGCGTAAACAGGTGTTGGAGATGGCATTGCGGATGCACTGTGTGTTGATACGCTAATTTTGCGATCGCGAGAAACTTGTGAATCATCCGAAAAAAGGGTGTCCACAGTAAGATCCAGACTTTCACTTGTAAGGTTAGCACTTTTGTCTCCTTCAAGTGACTTGGCAACAGATTTCATGTAGTTGTTGAGGATGTTCAAAAATAAAATGCCGTCTTGAACAGAAAATCGCGCTTCTACAGGTGCTAGAACGAAAGAATTCCGACGATTTAATTTGGAGATGCCTTCAATCAAGTGGTCGAAAATCAGCAAAAACGAATTTGCAAGCGGAAACGAAACATCTATCTGGAGATCCACAAAAATGTAAATAAGATAGTGAGCATATGTAATACTTTTACCGATTCACCAATTCCATTTCGTATCACAACTTCACGATAAGAATACGACGTACCTGTAAATCTGGGAGCTGGGAAAAGAAAACCCCACGTTGATCAAACGAAAAGTGGCACTTCTTCATGTCGATCATATCTTCACATTTCTGGCAGCTGGAATATCCGATTTCGATACTCGACAAGATCACCAAGGCACGTGAATCCACTTTAGAAAAATCTTCCAATAGTGCAAACGAACAGTCATGTGACTCGATGCGGAAATCCATTTTTTTCCAATCCGGGGGTGCGGAGCCCATATAACCCGTTCCAAATTGGTAATACGCACCCGCGTCCAAGACTGGCGCAACAAAAAACTGAACGAGTTCAGTGATTGCAGGGACCACGACTAGGAAGTTGGCTTTGTTTAAAGAGAGACGGTATTGGCTATCAGTCCAATTTAATACCTGGTTGTACTCCACCTGAATTCCATCCCCGCCAAGGGGGCGTAGAAGTTCAACAGCAGATTCACATCGACCGGGGCGTACATCAATTGCTGTAACGGATACCGATGAGGCACCAATTTCTAGAGAATCATCGGTCCGAAGAGTAAATGTCAACTCCAATTGCTCCAACATAAGATCGCCAATCGGATGATCTCGACTTGATACTCGCAAAGCTGCATCCACAATCTTTATGGGGATCTTTAGCCAAATTGCCCGACACGGATATGAATCATAGTGGTGTCCATCACAGGTGTCACAATATGGGTAAGTATCCTCGTCGACCGCTGAAGATACTTCCTTGAAGTTCTCGAATATAATCCCCAAAAATGTGCTGTACTGTTCAGGGTGGACACCCACGCTCAACTCGTTAACACCTAGATCGATATTGAGAAATGAGCTAAGAATATCGTCCGGCAAGCACTCCGGAAGTGATTCCATCCGCCCGGTAAGCAGCGCGTGATGAAAAAGAGGTGAAGACGAATTTGATGTTGATCCGCTCATGTCGATCAACTCAAATTCGAACAATGGCATTACTGACGTAGACATA
>JAADWT010000604.1:0-17376 GCA_023336285.1 Pythium grandisporangium
CCCCCCCCCCCCCCCCCAACAATTTTTCCGGCTTCCCAGCGTGAAGTCTGTCGTCCATCTTAAGCTGAAGAGAGGAGACCGGTGCTCGAGTATTGTTCTTGAGGACATTGCGAAAAGACGGATTGTCGACGCCGTCTTAGATCCCCTCAGGTGTATGCTCATGTCTGAAGGAACCAATCATTTCAATCAGAGCATTCAAGACCTCGGTCCGGTTTTGAACCAGTTCATGTCGAAGTGTTCGGCTCGCCCACTCTTGGGTCTGGCATCTGTCCCAATGTCATCATCGCCTACCAACACCGCGGTACCCGACGCCCCTCCGCCACATGACGTTTCGCATTCAGATGAAGGAGGACCTGGATCTGTGGTCTGCAGGAATGACACGGATACTGAGTTGTTGCATACGGAGGATGAATGGGAAGCGTATATTGCGGCAAACTTAGTGGACGACGATAACGACATAGCTTCCCGCCCATGCGCGCAGGCATTGTCTCCCTTTCTTTCAAGCCCGCTGTTCCGAGGCCCAAATGTACCGGGGGCCCTCCCAAGAACTCAGCCGCTGGAAGGGGAGGACCGTATGGGTGTGCGGTTTCCCAGTGGGGAATCTCCATCCCTCGTCGTCGAGCCCATGCAGTCTCTTCTACTAACCACCAACAATACTTTCGGATTGGACATCCCCAGAGAGCCTTTGACGCGGACACTCAACGGAGTTTTTGACGCTCACCTGTCTCCAGGTGAGGGTGGCCCACAACGTCGACCGTGGACCTACGACGAACAGAACGTAGTGTGCGGGGAAGGTGGGTGCGTCGACCCTCCCGCGGATGTTGCGACACGAGGAAGGTGTGCTGATGGCGTTTCCAACACGGAGGGCGCAGTCACACACTAGAGCCTCGAGCGAAGCGGAGCATCGTGCTGGACGACGCGATTATTTCATCAATCAAGGTGTCTAAGCCCATTCGGCGTCCGGGCACTAGACAGAGCAAGCAGGAGTCAACCGTCGTGGGCCGGATATCCGCGGTGATTCAGAAAGCTGACTGCTCGGTGAATGTAGAAGAGTTCGTCACCGCCCTGCGTTACATCCCACTCCCTGATGCCGTGCGACTTCATCCCAAGTATCCACGCTTGTTTACTGAGCCGTTCATTCAGGGCAAGGCGACCACTGTTACCCTGGAGACTTACCTACCCGTTGACGTATATCGGGTTAATTTTGTCGTGCCCAGCGCTCTAGCTCGCCGACTCATGACTGCAATCGTTCAACAAAAGGAAAGCGACGAGAGTGTCGGCGTTCGCGCTCTGGCTGGTCCATCGGGAGAAGGCTCATTGCAACCGTAATACGTGGCGCGCGTTGGATCGTTTCGAGCCTTCAGTACGGAAAGTGTGCATGCCATAGTACGTTTTCACGACATTTGGGAGAAACTCGAAGTGCGTAAGGCACTTGACGCAGTATCCCTCGCGACGATGCTGAGGGTGCCGAACAACGCCGCCAAACCTAGAGTCTGTGGTGGGTCATTCTCGGTCTCTGTCGAGGAGGTTATTGGTCGTATCGCTCACAACAAGGAGTTGAACGACAGTGTTTTGAACTTCTCTCTACATCTACTCGCGTCGTGCTTTCCAGGTGTCGTGGTGGTTGATTCTCTGGCCATACGTCCCAGAGGGGTTCACCCAACTCCCCCAGCTACTCGTTTGGTGGATGTACGAATGGTTGGTTTCCCGATGCATCACGGTGGAAATCATTGGGGCGTAGTGATTGCCCAGATCGCCGATGGCATACCTCAAACAGCTGTGATATACGACCCCATGGGTTGGAAATCGTGTCGCAAAAACCTGGCGCACATCCTGCTGGCCGTTTATACAGGAGTGGTTCACTCGCGACAACACTGCGGCCCCAGACGGCGTGAATATCGGCGGAGAGATGCCACAGCCATATCCACCCGTCTTGGAGAATGCTAGAGTGGAATTCGTCGAACTTCCTCATCAGAAAGATGGATCGAGTTGCGGCATATACTGTATCGTTCAAGCACATGCTTTCATGGCGGAAGACTATTCGTGTCGGCACCTGGAACGCTCCGACGCGCAATTCTTGTGAAGATGGTACGCTTGCGGCTACTATGGCTAATCGTGTGCGGCTCGATGGTCTCGAGCGACGAAGAGATCGCGACGCAAGCACGCGCATCAATGGAAATTCTCGGCCCATTCGCAGCTATACATGAGGAAACAGAAGCGCCCACGACACGCAAAACCACGAGGGCATCATCAAAGCCGTTGGGCACGAAAGAAGATAGGCAGCCCAAGAAAGCGAGGAATCGCGCACCATCATCTCACGTAAAGGAATGAGTATAAGAGCAGGACGTACTAGTTCGATAGACTCCAGATCCAGTAGAAAATGCGTCGCCCGTTACGAGCCCGGAGAGCTCGGACGGTGCTGTACACATATCTACTTCTTCTCCCTACAAACTTCCTACTCCTCGCTGGATTAGTCGTCGAATATTACTTGTCACGCATCTTTATTGCCGGAATGTCGATGGAGTGTTTTTGATGTGGGGCTGGCACGAGGCGCGTGCAGGTCCCATGTCAGTCTCCGTTCGGTTCATCGGTGCTCACTGACTGAAATGGTACGCCGAGCAGCACCGTACATGACTGTCATAGTCGTCTCGATTCCGATGACGATTTCGAGACTGAGACCCATTATATCCCCACACCAGAAGGATCCCGGCGGGTTTTGACCCAGGCGTCGCCGGCACAAACAACACACCAAGCAGGGCCGTATGCTCCCGACGAAGGCCGCATTCCGTCCCGCGATGTCAAGAGGAAACCACTCATCGACGAAACGTGGAAGCGCAGACAGAGACGTGCCGGGGTTCCCCCCCGTCGAAGGCGTGCATCGGAAAGATCTGACCCGTTGGTCGGGATGAACACGGCCCGGTTGCCCACCCTCACGAACTGGGAGGAGGAAGGGAAGCGTGGTCGCTCCAGCTTGCCGAACGACCCTGAGCGATATGTCACCCACAGGGCCAGCCACGTACACCAACGACAGGGACCAATCGTCTTCCATTGTCGACGCCGAAGACCGCGCTGTCATGGCGTAGCTATATGCCATGGAAGATGCGTAAATTCATGCGACCATGGCACCTTTCGAGCCTTATTTCGAGGACAGTGCAACACGGAAAGCGAAATCGCCAGAACGACCACGTGAGGGTTCGAAGGAAGCCGGTAACTCCCCCCGCACGTCCAGTGTGTGGGCCCATGATTTTCAGACGCACCTCGATGGGTGGATGCGAGTGACGGCAGGGGCGAATGGCGACGCCCGAGCGAGTGGCCGGGTGGAAGGATCCCGGATTGGCCGAATGGTGCTCAACCCATGCTGATTGCTAGCGATGATCCTTTGTCAATTGGTCGAATCACCAGACCCAGCACCAAACGCCAAAGGAACAGTCACCCAAACTCCACCTACTCGCCATCGATATGGCCGGAGAAAATCATACACTAAGCGGACAACGACAACCCCCGTCGTATTCAGTTTCAAGATGTTGAGTGCGAAGCGGCGTGTGAATGCGTGAAGCCGTGCCGTGTGAGCACGTGTTCGAATGCGCATGCGTCCTTCTTTTGCTGTCCTCAGACGTGCCTGTTCGGTGGCTTATGCGGCAACGGCGTAGGGCGCTTAGCAAGCCTCATACTGGTTCAAGACGTGCAAACGAAGTAGTTCGCCGTGCATACCACCAAAAGTGTAGAAGAAGGGGTCGTATTAGGCCAGTATTTCGGGGAGCTAAAGTACGTGGACGCCTCCGATACATCACATGCCAACAGAGAGGGACAAAACGAGTACACCCTGATCATGCACCGCGACCTGGATCATCCAAACAACAAACGAGTATGTGTAGACGCACGTAAAATGGGTAGTCTCATGCGGTTCGTGATCCACTCGTGTACTCCAGTGGCGTCTTTCCGGCAGGTCTGCAACCGGAACTGACACACCGTGGTGGTTGTGTCTCGTAGACTAATTGTGGCCGGAGAAGAAGTGACCGTCGACTACGGGGACAGACTATGGTTTAAGTGCCGATGCGGTCAAGACAATTGTCGGCATACATAAAGCGAATAAACGTGTATTAGATCCGTGCAGCAGTTGTAGCATCAGTAGATGCATTAAAGCCGTGTGCTAGTGGTAGCGTCGACCCCCGCATTTCTGATCCTTACCGGATCGCGCGACCTACTTAAAGCGACAAAAGTGGCCGATCAGATCGGAGAAAAACTCTGCCTGTAGCACACCTCGATACGGTCCGGCATCCGAGTCGCGGCCACGACCAGAGCGCAAGCGAAATCTTTGTCCACGCCGTCTTCAATCCTCTGTCGTAGCGATTCCACGCTCATGATAGCAACTGATAGTTCCCTAAAGGATTCCTTGAGACGCTCAATCTCGTGCACGCGCGACCACACCAACCGTGACGTAACCGTATCCAAAAGTTCCTCTGCATGTACGGCGTCTGCTGGAGACGTACGGACGTACGTGTGTGCGTCGCTAGCTGTCGCACCATCGCGTGGATCCCGACTTATCGCGAGAAGGGCTTGAGCATCCAAACTTCGAGGGGGACGGGCATCGACTGGTGATTGTCCTCAAGCGTCTTCCACGGCACACTCCGCGATCGTGGTGCCGACCACTCCGGGCATCGCAGTCGATAGCCGCTGGTGTTCCCTTCGCGAGGCGCGCAACGCCCGGGCTCGAGAAGCATGTTCACGCTCGGTCATATTCAAGTGATTGTGCAGGTGGAGTCGGCTTCTTTCCAAAAATGGCTTTCAGCTTCGGCAACTGGCTCAAACCGGTATGGTACTTAAGAAAAAGCAATACCGGTGACACAGCTGGAGTGCCCATTTCCCCCCTTTCCGAGATAGTTTACTTGCATCATTTCCGGTTCACCCAGCGTCCCTGTCGACAACGCGTCGACCATTGGAGAATATTTCCAGTTTGTTTCCACAATCTTAACACATTTCCAAAGATTCGCACATCCCAGGCACTTTCCAAATAAGTTGCAATAGTGCTGGAATATTTCGCACAGATACAGCCGGTGGATCGCGAATAGTTGTGGAGCTGTCGATAGAAGCTACCAATTGTTGCGTAAATGCACGTTTAGTAAGAATTGTCACGCGATAGTCGTCCTATAGAACAGAGCGATTGTGAAAGTCGATGAATAGCCACACTATCACACAAATAGTCGCTTAGCGTAGTGGAACACCGTTGAATAGTTGCTACAACGAAATATTATTGTCCCCCTAACCCTTTAAAACGAAGTGAATAGTTGCTCCAGGGGGAGCCTTTTCAGGTGCATGCCTCTTGGAGGCAATGCGTGTAGGAAATCTTTCAAAAAAGATATTTTAACAGCGCATGCCTGTAACAACCGACCGCGTTTGTATGACATCGATCAACTCAACTAAATCCGGAATTGGGTCCTACACTTTACGATTTTGGTATAATGGACACAAGTATGACCTAGGAAGCTGTGTGGTCGCTACGTCCGTGCTTTCGGTTGCTTTGGAAGCCTTATCGTGTTGAAGTGTATTCGTGCAGTATTCGAAGTCTATCGAAGAGAAGCCATATGTTTCATATCCATTTATGCAAGTATATCCTAGACAGGGACAGCAAAATGTGTTTGGCGCAGAGCGCCAAAAGTGCGATGGCACCGCGCTGGCGCACACGCGGCAAGTTGTCGTTCCTAATTCGGCAAACAGGGTCACCAGTTCATGCGGATTCAGATACAAAGCTTTCCAACGGTACCATTTTCGTTTTCATACAAAACGTTCCGGATTTAGTTGATACTACCGATGTCATACAAATCGGCCCAAAATTCCCGGTTGTTATGTGCGTGTGCTGTTAATACAGAAAATCTTTCAAAAAAATATTTAAAAAAATATCTTTTTTGAAAGATTTCCTGTATTTTTGTATTATCTCATCAGCGCCTCACTTGACCCGCGATTCAAGGCGAGCCCAGCAATCCCGCCGCACCCATGCCCTTCTTTTGGAGCCCCTCGTGCCAACTCAGTTGCGTGGCTTGTTCCAGACCCACTTGTTGCCCGAGTACTTCATGCCCTCCTCCACAGGACAGCCACCGTGCAGGCTCATGGGGTCACCCTCACCAGTGGGCAGCATACTGTAGAACACGATCACCTTGCGCTTCTTGGGGGGTACTTTGAGGCCCTTGGAGCAGTCTTTCATGCTGGTGGGCTGCGGCTTGCCGCCCGCGCGTGGGAAGATGGTATGGCCGCCCTTGGCCACGTCCGACATGTACCAGAATACGGTGATCATGCGGTTCTTGTATCCGTGGTGGATGCTGTCCAGCAGGGCCGGAGAGTTGCGGTGGCGATGCGCTGGGAAGTAGTCCGTGTGGTGGTCGTACTTCTGCGTCTTCTCGTAGCGCAGCACCTGCACATCCTCCTGGTGGCTGATGGGCACCTTGACGAGGTCGCGCGTGCGCTTGTCAATGTTCTCCACCACCTCGTGCTTGGATGACGGAAGGAAGTAGGTCGTGCTGGTGCGCCAATCCGTGGCCGGCCGGTTCTCGTGGCCGTCGATGAGCGTGACGCCCGACGGCTTGAGGTGCGGCATAGACAGCTCCAGGATGATGTCAATCTCTTCGTCCTTGAGGAACTCCTCCACAGCGAACACGAGCGGGATCATGCTCAGCGTCTCCATCACGACGTCGCCCTTGCCGTACACGTCCTTGATCACGCCTGCCAGCGCCATCAGATGACGATAAGCGAACAACCACAGATCAGCGTCAGCTCTAGTGACGGTTGCAGCCACACATTCCATTTGATCCAGTGCCACGCACGCTTGTGGCCTATTGCAATGCCCGGCCAGATAAACTGGCCGCCCTCGAACAGGAACACGACCCGATTGGTGAGCGCACTGAGGCGCAGGTCCAGGCGCTGGCCGTCGGGCGTGAAGAACGCGTACGGCTGCTTGTACTTGATGGCCATCTCCTCCTGCGGCGCCTCGATTGCCAGCAGCGCCTCCACGCTCTGCTTGAGCGCCATGATGTCCATCGCCGACTCGGTCGTGCGGTTGGGTAGCATGCCGTCCTTGAATCCTGTCACAAAGAGTCTGCGCATGATCCCAATTGAAACCAGAAGCCAGCGGGAAACACTAACGTCAGCTCTCCTCCTACAGCAAGCCACAGGACACACTCCGCCCTATCCCCGCAGTAGAAGTAGCAGATGCAGATGCCTTCTGTCCGTACGTGTTGGCAGGTGTCTGCTCGATGCACAGCACGTGGAACCCCTTGACAGGGTGCACAGTCGTCAAGTGCTCCAGTGCCGAGGCGCACTCGACGGCACCGGGCGCCTCGCCCGGTGGTGCGTTCAGGCTCGTGTCCACCACGGCGCTTGTACGCCCGTAGAGCTGTTGCTGCATCAGCTGCAGCGCGCGCGCCGCGTGGCTCTTGGCTGTGAGTGCTACCTGCGCACCGTCGGGCGAGTAGCTCACCCACGCCAACGCCAGCGCCACGACCGCCACGAGCAGAGGCGCCGTCCACGAGCCGGAGGAAGAGGCGGGCGAGCGACCACCAGCCGCAGCCGCGGGCGCCGGCGCCGTGGTTGTCTCCTTCTTCTTGGTCATCCCTGTCGTCGCCAACCTTCTTGGCTTGGCCAGGCCGCTTCAAAAATGTCGAAAAGATGGAGGAGCAACAGACACGATACCTCAGCACAGGGTACCCTGTATTGGGGGGAGGGGGGACTTCCCCCAGGGGGGGTCCGTATTGGGGGGGGAGGGTGGCCCCCTCCCCCCCAATACGCAACTCACTTGTCACTATACAGGGTAATACCACGAATAGTTAATTTAGTACGTACATATTTGACTTATTCGGAACATTCGACGGTTGACGTTGCTGGAGTAGTAGTATTCAGCACAACCGTGCCATCGAGAGCCAAATGACTAAGGAGCATGGCGCCGACGTGGGCCGTCGGCGTCGCAAGAAGCAGGCGGCAGCAGCAGCGGCATCAAGCGCTGGCGACCAGGACACAACTGCCACCGGGAGTGCTGGCGATGGCGGTGCTGCTGATGCGTGGCAGCAGTTCGAGTCGCCCGACGGCCGGCCGTATTTCTACAACCAGGTGCGGACGCGGCACGTGCATGGGCATGAGCGCGGAAGAACCGCAATAAGTGACGACGCGTAATTCTCCGTCTTGCATCCTTTACAGGTAACAGGCGAAAGTCGGTGGAAGCTGCCCAAGGCGCTGCGGCAGGGCCAAGGCCAGACAACCGTGGCGGACCGCAAGACCGAGAAGAGCCACAAGAGCGACACGGACAAGAGCCACAAGAGTCACCGGCGCCACGAGAACGGCCACGACGGTGACGAGGGCCACAGCGCTGATCACAGCCATGACCACGGGCACAGCCATGGTCACAATCATAGCCGCAGCCACAGTGCATTCGCAACGGAGGCCACAAACAGGGACACTGCTCATGAACACAGACATCGCCAAGATCGTGACCGCCACGGAGATATAACAGCGGCGACGACTAGGGCTGGTGATCAAGCCGGCGCCGCCAGCGGCGGTGGTGGTGGCATGGTGCAGCGCCTGCAGACGTCGCTAGCGGGCCGCATCCACGCGACACTGGCGTCGGGCCCACCTCCGATGATCTCGGTGCCTCGCGGCGACTCGATTCATAGCAGCAAGTCGGATGGCGGCGGCGCGGCGATGGCCGGACTGGTGCTGCAGGCCATGCGCGCACAGCGAGAAGAAGATGCGCCACCATCGTCGGCCAGCGAGGCCACGCCCGCAGTGGGCGAGTTCGATGCCGAGACGGCCGGCATGACTGCGGCCGAGCGCCTGCGGTTCCTGCGGCGCAAGCGGCAGGAGACCATGTTCGCACGTGACGCCGGCACGCCGCAGGACGAGTTCATGGTCGAGTTTGCGCGCAACATGCGCAAGAAGCACGAGGAGCGCGTGGCCAAGCAGACGCCCGAGGAGAGGGAGCACGAGCGGGAGGCACAGCGACAGCGTGTGGAGACGCAGAAGCAGGAGGCTGTGGCACGCGCCCGTCGAGCAGCCGAGGAGAGGAGGAAGAAGAAGGAGGAGGAGGAAAAGAGGAGGAGGCTGGAAGAGGAGCGAGAACGAGTCAGGGTGGAAGAGGAAATGGAGGAGAAGAGGAAGGAAAAGGAGAAGAAGCGGGAGGAGCGAGAGCGGGCACTGGAAGCGGCCGCGGAGGAGGAGGAGGAGGAGCGGGGCCGTCAGCAAATGGAGGAACAGCGATTGGAGCAAGCGGCGGAGGAAACTCGTGAACAGGAACATATAGAAGAGAAGGAGCAAGAGCAGATGAGGGAGAAGAAGAAGGCAGAGGAGGAGGCAGAGGAGGAGGGACGGATCGGACATCCAGCAGTGTCGGATGAGGATACGAATCATCACACTGAGCGAGGCAGGAGGACGGGTACCAGTGATATCGCACAGGAGCCGTCGCCACCTCTTGCCGACCAGGTCAAGGACGAGAAAAAGAAGAACAAGAAGGCGAAAGAGCGAGGGCAAGAACACGAACAAGAGCAAGAAGGGGAGGACGTGGGGCCTTCTCGTCCTTCTCATCACAAGCGCCATCATTCAGTGGGGGATCATGCTGCAGATCCACAGGTGGAGAATCGGAAGATAACTGCATACATTGAGGAGGCCGCAGAGGAGACTGTTGCTGAAGAACGGCAATTGGTTACTCAGGTCCAAGACGCTAACGGTGACCATGAGGACGTGGAGTCTGGTGGGCGAGTCGCTCGGAAGCGCACTTCCCGACGGAAAGCCAAAGACCGAGCTCGAGCCAGAGCTGAGGCGGAAACCGCAGCCACTGAGCTTGGCTCACACAACCATGAGGCCCAGGCCTCGCCCCCAGCATCGACCTTTGCAGGGCCTCCACCTGGTTACCCGGGCTATGGCGATCCGACGGCTACACACTACGGGATGCCCCCACCAGGTTACCCTCCACCACTGATGCCCATGTACCCGCCAGCGTATCCGCCTACGTACCCGCCGTATGGAGCCTACCCACCGTACCCGTCCTACCCATCGTATCCACCGGGATACCCTTACGCGTACCCCGCTCCTTCCCCACCGCCACCGCCGCCCATGATGATGATGATGCCGTCTCCGACCACGCAGGAGCTGGTGGTGGCGTCCGGCGGCGCCATCGCGGGGTACGCTGTCCGCCCACAGCTCTCGCAATGCGCACACTGCGGCGGGCGCGGCGTAGGTTTGGCCCAGAAGAATGGCTGGTGCGCGCACTGCCACCGCTTGCGTCTCGCATTCATCGTGGCGTCAGCCCAGATGCGCAAGCGGTGCGCCACTTGCGGTGGCTGGGGGCTTGACCTGCTGCCCAAGGGCGCGCAGCATTGCAGGCATTGCCAGCGCCAGTCGCTGCTGCCCCTACGCCCTCAGGCTCAGACTCAAGCTCCGCCTCAGCCGCAGTCTCGGTCTCAATCACAGACCGAGATCCAGCACCCGGCTGCCGTTGGAGTCGCGGCCCTGGCGGCTCGCACGCGCCAGGAAGCGCGTCAGACCACTGACGACTGGGATGCATCGTCCTCTTCCTTGTCTTCCTCCTCGCTGTCGGATTGGGACGACTGAGACGAGATTCACGCCAAGATAGTGGTGGGAAGGGAAGAAAAATGATGGTAAATAAGTACGGGAGGTGGGCAATGGCAACCTGGAACGGAAATGATATGGTTACGATTATGATGAAGATGATTACGATAGGGACGGTTCGATGAGACAGACCGTTGGAAGGTCGAGAGGTGGGTGGGTGGTTTGAGCCTCTGGCTTGCCCTCCTGCTTCTTCTTGCCCTTCTTGTTCTTTGTCCTTTACCACAGTGTGCCCCCTCCAGTTAGATATTTAGATACGCAGCTCCTGGCCCTCGAAGGGAGACACGGTCTCGTCCGACTCGCGTCGAGGACCGTACCGAGGAGGCCGCAAGAGCTCACTACCTGTGCCCGGGTCGCGCGGGCCCACCAGCGAGGCGCTGTTCGGGTGCGTGGGCGGGTGGTGGTGCAGCGGCAGCAGTGGCGACGCCTCCGTGGCCACGTGGCGCTTGCCTATGGGCTTGCCACTGGTGCTGCTGGTGTTGGCGTGATGCGCGCTGGCCGGAAGGTTACTGCCATTGGCGGCAGCACCCGTGGGGACGCGCTTCTTCTTGACCGTCATGGAGGAGATGACGAGCAGACCGGGGAACAGCTCCCAGACCGTGTAGAAGAGCCACGGGTTGGAGACGTGTGGGTCAAAGACGTCGATGGAGGGCGTGGCGATCAGCAGGAGCAGGCTGCGGCAGAAGAAGACCAGTGCGCAGCCAGCACCAAGCCACGTCACGCGGCGCGCGAGCCCCGCGGCTAGCGCCGAGAACTCGATCTTGAGCAGCACGGCGCGCAGCTGTAGCGCACAACGCGCCAGCATGACGGCCAGCAGCAGGAAGAAGAGCGCCACGACGCCGTAGTCGGCCTGGAAGATGACGCTTTCCTGGTGCGGGAAGAGCGTCTTGAGCACCAGCAGGGCGAACTCGAGCAGGTAGATCCAGACATTGGCTACCACGAAGACCGTGCGCGCACGGCCCAGCGACTGCGACGGATGCGTGCGCGTGTACTCGGCGATGAACGACTGGTTGGCGGCGATGCGCGCCAGGGGCTTGTCGGCTCGGCGCGCCAGGTGGAGCACGTCCTGCCAGAAGCGCAGCAGCAGCGTGAAGGCCGAGAACGAGAGCAGCGTCGCTAGCTTCCCGAACGACGTGACGCCCAGCACGTACATGTCGATGGACGTGGGAAGTAGTGGCACGCGGATCACCATGTGCTCGTACTGGTAGGACCCAGCGGTGGTGGCCATGGTCAGCCCCATGGAGTCGTCGCCGGTGGCGGCGGCGTCCTGCGGGCGGAGCGCTGCGTGCTTGCCGTTGACCCACTCGAAGGCGTGCATGTCGCTGAGCAGAAGCCACGCGATGCGGCAGAGGTAGGAGAAGCTGAGGAAGGTAGGGAACCAGCGCATGCGCTTGACGGGCAGCAGGTGCGTGGCGTGGCCGTGCTCGCCCAGGCGCGAGCGCTGGATGCTTACGGACACGGTGTAGGCCAGCGCCGCCGCGTAGCAGTACACGGACGACGCCGTGGCCGACCACGTCGCGAAGCAGTGGCCCACGCCAAACAGGCAGATGGTCGACAGGTACGCCATGACCACACGCGAAGGAGATGCAATGCCGATGCCGATGCCGATGCCACTGGCGATGGAGATGCAGGTGGAGCTCTCTTCCGACGCAACCATCACTCTTCAAACTGACTGACTGGCAGTGGTACCAGTACCGTACCGGTATTGATATTGAAGTTGTTCCAGGACGCACTTGCCACCATGAACGCCAATGTGTACTGTATGCATGGGGGAGATGCACGATTGTCTGGTTTTCACCCAATCCGGTCCGCGTGATCCAGAGCGTTGAGTAACAGACAGCAACAATACTGAGGAATCCAGGCACTGTACTACGGGCAGTTACGAATATTGATGAAACGAATGGAGGGCGCTGGAATGGCTACACTTTGTGCGCATAACGAAACAGGCAGGCATTAGGTAGGAGCAGATGCGCAGACGCACCAAGGAGTGGCTCCCCATGATCCGAGCTACGTGACATTGGCTAGCGACGGCGAGGGTGTGGGCGTTGGCGATGGCGGTGGTGTTGCCGAGACGACCACAGACAACGACTCGATTGGGTCCACGGTGGATGCGACAAGGGCGTTCGTGGATTGTGAAGCGTGCCGTCCGTTGTCATCCACGAGATACATACCGTTTGCGACTCTGTGCTGATCGTCGCGGTCTCTTTTGTTGCCAGTGTGGGCTTGTGTGTCCTTCCCTTGGCTGGTATCGGCTTGCGAGATTGGCGCCATGACGTCACCTGTCAGGGCATCACCATCAAGAGTCTTATTCACCACGTCATTTGGTTGCTGGAAGAGGCTTCGCTGAGACACCTTCGCCCGTGATCGCGGCCACATCACTGGAGATGCACGTGGTGCTGGTGCCGCTCCATGTGCGCATGGACTGTCGTGTGATAACAGCGTCTCGGAGGGGGCGCTGCCGCTCTCGTCCACGACTGTATCTCCAGCTTCACTGATGCAACCACCAGGAGGAGGAGCAGCAGCGTTTGTGGCGGCACCATGGCCATCCGATGCGTCAATCGAGATCTTCATGCGTTTCCGCAGCCGCTTTGTAGGCTTTGTTGGTGGGGCGCCACCACCGTTATCAATATCCGACCCAGCGGCACCGTCACCAACAAGCAGAGAAGGCATAAAAGGCAACTTCTGGTCTTCTGTCTTGCTCTCATCACTATGAACGAGCCATGCAGTGCGCCAGACCTGATCGATAGCCAGTCGCTTTGTTGGCTCCACGCAGAGCAGTCCGGTCAGAAAGGCACACAGATCAGGAGACACCACATTCTCGAGCCGCCATAGCTGCACCAGACCGAGCACGCCTTCGCGTTGAAACAAGCGGAAGCGAGCATCTTTGTCGCACGGCATGGCCCAAGGTGGCGCACCCGTGACCAGGATGAAGAGTATGACCCCCAGCGACCACATATCCGCGCATAAACCATCATAGACCTCGTCCTCTGTGCACGCATATACCTCTGGCGCCATGTAAAAGGCCTTCCCCACACGGCCTTGACACGCATGACCTGTCTCGCTCGCGAGCCCGAAATCGGACAGCCGGCACTGTTTCCTTGCGTCTACGAGGATGTTTTCTAGTGACAGATCGCGGTGAGCGATGTTGCGCGCGTGGAGAAACTGGACAGCAGTCGCGATTTGTGTGAAGCTTGAACGAGCCGCTGGAATACTCAACGCAGAGGTCGCCCCAGTTGGAGCAGCTCGCAACTGATCGGATAACTCGCCGTAGGGACAGTACTCAAACACGAGACAGCGAGCGTTTAACCGTGGGTCAATGAAATCGGCATGCAACGTGAGTATGTGGTGATGATCCGGCAATGCTGCGTTCACTGGGTCCATGGGCTGTGGTGTCACTAACGGTTGGGCACTACGTTCACGGGCGCCCATCCTGTTGTACTCGGAGAGGCGTCGCAGGATACGCAGCTCAGCCTCACCGTCCTCTGACACGCATGGGCCTGACACAGCGCGCTGAGCCGCCATGTGCGTCAGACTCATCACCTTCATCGCGTACAGTATATGCGAGCGGCGGTGGCGCACCAGCGCCACCTGTCCATAGATCGCGTTGCGGAGGCGTGCGACCATCGCAAACACGTCAATCCCGCGCATGTTTCCTCGCTTCTCGCTCCTGGCCCCAGACGTGACTTTTCGCGTGCTGAAGAAGATCTCGACCTCCCTTGCCTGCTTCAATGGACACTCCACCTGGAAATGACCACTGGCAGGCGACGACGCTGCGGTGTGTTGTGGTGTCTCGATCGATAGAAGAAGCGTGGAGGCAGCCTCGATTCATCGTTCTCGAAGAATTTTGGAGGTGGGATTGAATGAAGAGCCGCAAGGCCTCGCATTGATTGGTCTGCATTGACATCAGTGACATCTATTTTATGTTGTTGCATCCATTCTCGTTCTTGACACTTTCGTCAACATTTCTATCCTGGGGGAACATTGGCTCACCTTTGCTTGTCGTCAATGGGATCCCTCACCCATGCGTGGTCGCATCCACGGTGACGTCACTGGTGTCTTCTTTGTCCTGGCTGATCGCGAAAGGAGATGCTGAAACTTTTAACCGCGCAACACAAGTAGCGGTACCAGGTGCCAATAGAACGGATAGAGCAACGTGATTTCTTCACCATTTCCACAGCCCGTCTTTCGCATATGGATCATTCCTGGCAATTGACACGGGCTCTGTGGTATCCTCTGTGGTGTATCTGATGCAACAAGTAGAATTATCGGCACGATTCTCGCAATAGCACATCTTGCACACCACGCAGTTCCCAAGTAAACGTGCAGAACACAGGGCTGTGGTCGCTTTCAAACAGCGAGTCGTTCACTGACCGATAATTGTCCAACAAGCCAGGTTCTTCTTGGTTTGATGATGAAGTATCTGTACGTGTGCTATCTTTTGACTGGTGATGTGTCCGACGTGATGCGCGCAGCGACTCCATTGACTCGTGGCATTCAGTTTTCTCAACTCGCAGAGTGCCTCCAGCTGATTGCTGATGCGAGGACGACGAATAGAGGATACGGTCACACCAGCCAGGCACGCGAGCCTTGACTTTGCCACCCTTGTAGATCGGTTCACGGAAGAGCACACGGTAGACCCGCGTGGGCCACGTTGGATCACATTGTCGTTCTTCAATTGTCGTCGGCCGTCGACCGGGAATCTTCTTGTATGTTGGATAAAACGTGGGCCACTTGCGTGGTTCCAGGAAGCGTCGGAGCGCCGGAATTGTGACCAAGTCGTCTTTCATGCTGTCATACCGATCATGCATCTCCAGATGCCTCCCAGAGCTTAGAAGTTTGAGCACGGACTCACCATCCAATGTGTGGATGCGGTAGTTGAAGTCGCCCATGGCCACGACGTGATTACTGCACTCGGAAAGTTCAGTAACATCTGTGAATCCCATGGCGTGCGCTAATTTAGCCTGCAGGACGCCGAGCTGTTTGCGTCGAAGCGCTGGTCGATTAGCTTCCAGATGGCAGTTAAGAAACGTGATAGTCTCTGCCTGTGCGACACGGAGCATGACGGCTACGCCACCCTTGGAACCACTGGTCATCGAAAATTTGTGGGCACCACTGTGCATGATTTCGACGGCAGTGCCCACCAGCTCCTCTGCGCAGAAGAACGCCAAACTCGTTGACTTGGCAGTCAAGAATGCACCATCCCCGCGGCCACGAATTTCGTGGTCCAACTGTTGCTGCACTGTGCGCTCCACCTTGAACGTATTGGTTTGACTTCCTATGTTGGAGTCGTTCAAAGCACCCAGAATGGGGATTGAGCCTCTTCTCGACAATGAGCGCGGCGGCCAACTTTGAGTAAGATCTTCCACATCGGATTGGCCGCGCGAGGCACTCGCTTCTAGCGCAAACGAGCTGAGTTGTGAATGATCGGATTCGAACTCTGTGCTACTTGCTGTACTGGGTGTATCGCTGGATTGTTTGCTTCTGGTTTGGCGACGTCTGGCACTACGTTTCGTGCTTCGCCCTTTACTTGCCCCAGATCCTGTTCGTGCTTGGCTGTGCAGAGATACAAACCGCCGACCTTGATTACTGGCGTTTAGACGTGCAAGCACAGCGGCATGCAAGTGCTTGGATACTTTTTCTTGGGTTCCCAGCACGTACAAGTCGTATCCTGGTGGTAGAAATTCGCGGAGTTTGTTGGCTGCCGTAGCATCTCCGCAGTACGCGCCTTTTGCCGTCGCAAATGGGTCCTTCGCCGCCATATTCCAGGATCCAACAAACACACGCAGCTGAACACTGTCCACTCTGATAGAGTTGGTGACTCGCTCTTGTTGCATGTTTTGTTGATGCGGCGACGGAACTTCACATGGTGATGGTGACGGCGACCGCATGATGCGAAGCGCTAGCTCCTGCTCAATTGCGTATCGTGCTTTCTCACTGCAAATGTGCTTGCGATCTCGTGCATGTTCATACTCCACGGTAGTCGTAGTAGCTCTACACCCCGGTGGTAAAGGTTCACTTGGCGGCTGCGTCGCGATCTGGGGTCTGCGCGACGACATGATCTCGCTTTGCGAGCGTGATGCATGGCGATTACTCTTATTCCCTGCGCGTAATTGCTTCCAGGTTGCGGCGAGAGATGGCATAGCTTGTGCTGCTCTGGTGACTTGATTCACGTTCTGGGTTGGAGTCTCAAACGTCTGAGTTTCAGTGTGCTGGTAGGGTCTTGGTCTTCTCCGTTTGGTGTCGTTCGTTGGTGGTGGTTCGTTGTTGGTGACGAGAAAAGCGGGGAATGAGCGTGAGAATCAAGCTCAGCGCAGAATAGATTCGCGCGATGTCTTTGCGCACAGTCCTTCCTGGTGGGTGGGTGAAAGGAGGCATGACGTTGGCAGAGATAGATGGGGGCTCGCACCAACCCACTTGATCTTGCTGACCGGAGAACCTAAACAGCAGCGTATGTTAATTGCCAAACGTGAGGGGGCGTGGCTGGTTTATAGAAGTGGCCAGTAGCAGCAACAAAAGCAGCAGGAGCTCCAACGGTACTCAACTTGAGATATCGCAGTGCGAGACTGTGTCACAGCCATCCCCCACCTCAATGCAGGTAGCGTGTCACGCTACTTGCCCCAAGCGAGTGTGGTCAGTCTGGCAGCATCCCAGCGCATGCACCGTCACAAGCGTCACGCTATTCACGCTTTCTTCTTCAACGGCTCTAACACAGCACAGCCTCTACGAGATCATCAAGGAGGGAGCGGACATGCGGTTAGATCTACACACAGACGC
>JAADWT010000605.1:0-17359 GCA_023336285.1 Pythium grandisporangium
CCCCCCCCCCCCCCTCCTCCTCCCCTTGCAGGAAAGAGCGCCATTTCCGAATTTCCACGGTTCCTCTCAAGTATCCCGAGCCTTGTGCCATCTTCCCTCAATCTATACAGTACCCAGTATGTTCCGTCGCGTCACTCTTCGTGCGGCCAAGCAGGCCACGGCGGCCACGACGGCGCGCACCATGGCCACCCGCGCGGCCGAGCAGACGACGGCCAAGCAGTCGGCTTCTACCTCTAGCGCAGTGGTGCTGGCGGTGGCCAGTGTGGCCGCCGTGGGGAGCGGGCTCGCCATCGCCGACGTAGCCCACGCGCGTGAGAAGACGGTGGATGTGGAGCAGATCAAGAAGGAAATCGTGGAGATCTTTGATGGCAACAGCCTCATGGGCCCGACGCTGGTGCGCCTGGCGTGGCATTCGTCCGGGACGTACAGCAAGAAGGACAACTCGGGTGGCTCCACGGGCGCCACCATCCGCTTCAGCCCCGAGATCAACCATGGCGGCAACGCCGGCCTGCACCACGCCGTCAAAGCCCTTGAGCCCGTGAAGAAGAAGCACCCAGAGATCTCGTACGCAGACCTGTACGTGCTCGCGGGTGTGGCCATGATCGAAGAGATGGGTGGGCCCTCGATCCCGTTCCGACTGGGGCGATCGGATGCCGCGAGCGGCAATGAGCCCACGCAGACGCCCGATGACCGGCTGCCCAATGCCGACATGGGCTCCAAGGACAAGACCACACAGCATGTGCGCGACGTGTTCAACCGCATGGGCTTCAATGACCGTGAGATTGTCGCGCTCATTGGCGCGCATGCCATTGGCCGCTGCTACCCGGACCGCAGCGGGTACAGCGGACCCTGGACGAATGCCGAGTCGACGTTCTCGAACGAGTTTTTCGTACAATTGCTGGAAAACAAGTGGACCATCAAGAAGTGGAAGGGCCCCGAGCAGTACGAGGACCCGACCGGTCAGCTCATGATGCTGCCCGCTGACATGGTACTCCTGCAGGACCCCAAGTTTCGCAAGTACGTTGAAATGTACGCCAAGGATGAGGACCTGTTCTTTGCCGACTTTTCGGCCGCGTTTACCAAGCTCACGGAGAACGGCGTCAAGTTCCCGGAGGAGAAGAAGGGCTGGTGGCCGTTCTAAGCAAGCGAATGCAGTGTGTATTCACTGTGAACTGGTACCCGAAAGCAGCAAGCCGACGGTATGCTATATGCTGTTCTCGCGAAATCGCCAGCCTCGCCGCTCTATCAGCTTCTCGCTTCTGTCACAGGATCCGTCATTGTATCTATGCTTCCCTAAACAAAGAGTATCTTTTTGGACTCTTCCCCCTTTTGCTACGTCCACCGTGTAATGCATGAGTGCTCTCTCTTGCTTTCAGCCTTCTCGGTCGTCATGAGCGCGCGCATCTCATCGCATCTCATCTCATCTTATCTACATCTTGTCAGCTATTCCTTCTCCCCCTCCGACTCGAAGGGGTCTCGGAGTCGGAGACCCAGGTACGACATGGATCCGCTTTTGCTGGTGAATCAGAATCGTCCCCATCTACCGGTATCTTCTTCTGAGTCCCAAGTCAGCTCGTGATTTCTGAGTCATTGTCGCTGCTCCGCCCTTTAGTACCTTCGTGCGACATTCAGCGGGAGCCGTTGCCCCCATTCTGCATTTCCAACTTCACATCAGTCCCGTACGTCGAAAGGACGGAAGAGATGCAGGCGGACCATGGCATGGCGCGCATGCAGGAGCTGCTGAGCAGCTACTACGGCATGCAGGACGCCGAGAGCGAGGCCGAGAGACAGCGCGACATTGACGCGCCCGGGTTCTCGCCGTCGCTGTATGTGCGCGAGTTGCTGCAATCCGTGGGGCTCGCCGAGTTGTTGCAGCGTGACGACCGCCTGATCCGCGAGATCAAGGAACTGGACACCAACATGCAGATGCTCGTCTACGAAAACTACAACAAGTTTATCAGCGCCACCGATACGATCCGAAAGATGAAGGCCAACGTGGCTAGCATGGAGCACGAGGTGGCGCAGGTCGTGGCCAGCATGGACGTGATCACGGCACGCAGCGAGAGCATTAATGTGGCACTGGCGCCGCACCGCTCCACGGTGGAGAAGCTCATTGGCGTGCGTCGCCTGCTCAAGAGACTCGAGTTCATCTTTGAGTTGCCACAGCGGCTGCGCACGGCCGTCAAGCAGGAAGAACTAGCCACGGCCACCAAGTCGTACCTCTTAGCGCGCCGCATCCTGGAACGGTACGACCACATCACAAGCTTCAAGGCCATCCAGGTCGAGGCCGCGCAGATCGTGCGCCACTTGGAAGGAGTGCTGCATCGCCGCCTAGTCAACAACACGCTTCCCTCGGAGCAGGTCTGTGAGGCCATTCATTTGCTCGCGCAGCTCGGGTCGTGCACGGATGAGATGAAGCAGCAGTTTTTGGATTGGCACCACACGTATTTTGTAGACTTGTTGGCTAGTTTCAAGACTGGACATGAGGAAAAGAAGGAGGAGGCGGCGGTATCTGGATCGGTGTTTGTGTGTCTGCATGCGCTGAATCGTGACGTGTTGGCGCAAATGACCCACGTGTTTGCCGTGTACAGGGACAATTTCTTGCCCGATTTGGCTACCTCGTCAAGTGACAAGCGATCCTCCATGGCCTTCCAAGATGAAGTCTTTGCCGCGTTCGCGAAGGAAATCTTTGCCGAGTACCTGGACGTCTGTGCCAAACAATTTGCACGACCGCATACCGAATTTGTAAGGCGTGCTGCTCCTTGCTTGACCGGGGTTACGCAAAACAAAAAAAGCTGTCACTGACTTACTCCTCTGGGTATGCTGTCTTTGTGATACTAATGCAGGGATCGTTGAGTGAAATTCAGGCACATTTGGCCGACACGGGAGATCTCTTGGAGTGCGAACCGGGCATGTTTGCAGGCGCCGAGAAGGAATACTTTGTGCTCATGTGGGTGCTCAAGCACTTTGTGACACAGGTGAATGACGTGGACGCGATCGTTCCTCCCTGCCGGCTCGCGCGCGGTGCCAGTGCCATTGTGGAGAGTTGTGTGCGGTATCAGATCGCACTCGTGTTTCGTGAGTTGCGACTCGAGACGGTCACTGTCCTTCAGAAGGCACACCAGCTCGTGCTTGCCAACGCACGACACAATAGTGGGCGCACGGTAAGTGGTAGGGGCGGTTCCAGTACGGTGAGCGATCCGTCTACGCCGTCACCTTCCACGGGTGGCGCTTTATTCGGTTCTGCGCATTACCAGGCCCCGAGTGTGCAACTCATGGCGCAGGACATGGGGTCTACGCTAGCTGAAATGATTAAGCAAGTGTTGCGGCAAATGAACCCATTACTTCGCTCAGGGGCAACGATTTTAAGTGACATGAGCAAGGTCTTCTCCGATTTGGTGCAGGTGCGATAGTGAACAAATCATTTGATCGTCTCATCGATTTTGATTCTGATCTTGATCTTGATCTTGACCTTGATTTCTAACCTATTCACGATACCTTGCTATTTGTTCATAGATGCAATTCTACCATTTCCTTAAATGGTTCAACGCGAGCATGGTCATGTACACGGAACCTAAGCGTGCGTTTGAGATATCATCGAATCAAATTCCTCGTAGTGGCGAACGGTTGCTCGGTGCTGGAAGCGAGATCAGCAATGATGTCGCGTTGCCATGGTTGGAACCGACGCCGCCCTTCCTGTTATACCTAGCATGCATCTGCCGTGAACTGTCATCCGAAGGTATCAGTGAATGCCTGCAAGAACTCATCGATTGCTTGCCAGCTGAATCGAATTCCACCTCTTCGACGAGTACTCGAGATGGAGCCATTGCACAGGACAACAGGAAGGCGGTCGAAGTGACTCAGATGATCCAAATCACGCGAGAAACATCGGAAGAGATTGCGTTGCATATCGCCAAGACCTATGGGCATCAACTGTCCATGGTGGTGCGTCGTGCAGTTGCAGGAGCTGGGGTGACATGGATGTCGACGAGTGATGAACCAAGAAGCGTACAGGGTATGGCCGTCACCGTGATTGAGATGACGCAGCGCTTTGGACGAGAGGTAGCGGTAGCGCTCGGTGAAGAACAAAGCCCGTTTTTCTCGGGGAATGGCACGTCAAGCCGCTCGGGGAGTCGCGATTTCAGAAGGCGGACAGGTGCTTTGCCGTCAAGAAGTGCTGCCGAGGCGTCCGCTGCTACAATGAGTGGTGACAGTGCGGCAGGCACTCTGCGTCCAGGTACGCACGGTAGCGCCATGCACCTTGATGTGGCGCGCATTTTTGCCAAACGCACTCACGTATATGAGTCACGAGCCGAGCTGTCGACCGAGTGGTTCGTATTGGCCATGCTCAAGATGGTGGTCAAGGCATACAGCGAATGGGTGCGCGAATTTGAGTTGACGACGTTTGCACTCCAGCAGGTGCAATTAAATGCTGAGTTCTGGCGCAGCACAGCGCTGCAGCTCACCCCTGATAACGATGAACTGGACAGTTTGCTGTCTGACCTGCTGTCGAACGCGCGTGAACGCGCGATGCAGGATGTGCTCATGGAGCAAAACTGTGTGGTTGCGGTCGTGAGTGCCAAGAGTTCGCAAGTGCTGAGTGCCCGTAAATTGTGATATCGCTGCATTGATGAGAACCTCGCTCGCAACCTTCGAGCAGAGCAATATTGCCTACCATGGAAACACTTTAACCTCAGCGCTCTGGTTAGTCAACGTCATTTTACGATATCGTTTAAGACCATCCAGGACAGCATACTTAATCCTGCTTTTACAAACATTGTTCACGTGACATTGTTAGTTACCTTGTGAATGACTTTGTCCTGAAGCAGGTATTCGATTACTTCCTTTCAAGGGTGCATTCACCGCTGGACTGACGCTGCGTCACCACGTCGAATCTCCGTGTTCGTCGACTCTTTTGCTGCTTCCTTCATCCTGCGATGCAGTAACCGCGAGCTTTCACCGCGCACGTACACAACTGGGCGTTGTTCCTGCTGGTTTTCGTTTAGAAGCTTGGCCAGGTCGGCTTTATAAAACTCAAAATTTGCTTCCAATGAGTCACTAAACATGCGCAACTGCGGGCAAAGCGCCCCCAGCGGACGCCAGATGGGCCGCAGGACATAGTTGATGAAGTTCATCTGCACGCTGACTCGTGCCTTCATCTGGTGAAGGTTTGTCATGAAGGATTCCACCGGCACCTTCATTTCTTCCTCACTCTTGGCTTGGTTCTGGAATTCCGTCAGCACACGCATCCCCCAACGGATAGCTTGATCGTAAGGTAGCGCCTGCCCCGAGAGGTCTGCTGCATGAACCAAAATACCCATGACGACGTATTTCTTTTCCAGGAAGTGTTTCCTTGTGTAGCCTTCCAGAAGCTTACATTTGTCAAAATGCTTGGACATATCGGTTGCGAGAATGCAGTGAATGATCACTCGACGGGCACTGAGAAAACTTTCGCGCGGAAGGTGTTCCAGGATGTTGCCAGACGCGTGGCTAAGAATGATGAATGTGACGCGGCAATGGTGGCGCTCGAGGACAGCGTCATCGTTGTGGGTGAGTGCGATTTGACTCAATGATTTCACTTCAAAATCGTTGTTATTTCCGGGGTGATCGATATCTTGCTCACCAAAAGACGCATGGGTATGTGCTCTGAATTAGTCAACGTGACGAGCACACACAACATTATACAGCGTACAGAGATAGACACATACCATGACACAGAGAGGCGATGAGCATCGCAAAGATGTCGAGGATTGTAAAATATGTCGTGAACTCTCGGCGAATCATCGTGTAAGTGACGTGCATGACGTGGAAGCCGTGCTGGAGATTGTGGAATGGGTTCGGTCGGTAATGACTAGCCACGTGTGATAAAAAGGTTGAGAATTTCTCGTTCGAGATATGGAATTTGTCAAAAACACCGAACACGCGGAAAATAGCCGTGGTGACAACGAAAATATCTGGGTTTGATAGATCCAACGCGTTGAAATCCCATCGATCAATATTTCCGATGCCAATTATGGAGCCGTAGTCTTGGATCACGACTTGGTTTTCGTGCCGAATGGGAGATGCTGGATCTTCACCAGTAGCCCCAGGTGGTTGCGACGGCGCTGCTTCAGCAATGGCCAGCCCTTCGTACTCGTTGCTCTGACAATACTTCTGGACAATTGATGTAATGATCTCTCCCTCAAGAACATCGTCTTCGGACTTGGCTGTGCGTTTGGAATCGGATTCGGCCACCGATTCAGATGATAAGCTGGCATGCGATGCATTCATCGCACAGTCCGACACAACCTTATAATACGAGATGTCCAACGAGAGACGGCCAAGGGCATCTTGGATTTCTTGGCAATATCGAGTCATGTTGATCCTGTCACTGGCACTAAAGGGCACCACTCGATTTCCATCTTTCTTATTGATACTGAGCGCAACAGCAACAATTTTCGGATTCCGCGGAGTGTGATCTTCAAATATGGGCATCCCCAGCACGCTTGTAGTACGATATCCCGTCTTTTGATCAACAGTTGGATCGAACCACGAATGAGTGTACGCGTCTCGGGTACAAATGGGCTCCCCAGTCATTGCAACGAGTCCAGAAATGCCCTTGTTTATCGGTATACGAATGTTTTTGCCGTCGATTTGCGTGAGCCACAATTCTTTTTTCAACTGATCAACCAGCAGAAAACCGAAACGATCGCAGCTCATCAGTTTTTTGCCTTCATGTGTAACAAGATTAACAAATTCAGCGATCGACGTGGATGAGGCAACGAAATCCGTGAGTTTCAGACGTGCTTCGGTTATACACTGCGAAATGATAACCTCACGCAACAAATTCGATTTGTGAAGGGAGGTACCCGCCGCGTCAGCGGCGTAGTTGAGATAGAGTGCATCTTCGGGGGTAAACTCGCCACCATCAGCCTTGTTAGATGCACACACGACGGCTAAAATATTCGATTCTGCGTCCTTCACTGGCGCGCATAAAACTTGTCTGGTGTGGAAAGATGTCTTCTCATCCAAGCCAGGATTAAACTCAGGGTGTTCCTGAGCATTATTGGTCAAGACAAGCTGACCCGTGCGCATCACGTACCCTGTGATTCCATTATGTTCCGCCAAATCTTCGTCACTCGAGTTTGCCAATACGCCATGAACAGCGTAAAATTCATCCGACCCTTCACTCCGGACATACAACTGGATTTTTTCAGCGTTCAAAAGCTCGTATGATACGGATATGACCTGATCGAGAACCATAGACGAATTGATCTCCACCGAGATATTTCGGTTTAGCTTGAGCAGACACTCAATTCGACTTTGAGCAACTTGGTGCGCTTTGACTAACGTCACATTCCAAATTGCCTTTCCAGCAATGACACAGACATAGTGAAAATTTTCTTTTTCCTGCTTCGGAAACTTCGATTGTGTGGGCGTAAACTGATCATTCATATTGACGGTATTGGTCGGTGAGCGCATTAATGGCACAATTAGTCTCTTGCGTGTGATGACCTGAAAAACGCCGACCATGATTCCGTGTACATTAAAAATTGGTGCACAGATCAATGCCTGTGGTTCGAACCCAAGGAGATCAAGCTGCTCTTCGAACATATCCATCATTTCAAAATCATCAACTTCGTCCACTTCCAACGGCCTTCCAGTCTGTAAAAACCAAACAGAACACAATGCCAGTGTGCCTGCATGTCAATATGAAGACGCACGGAATATGAACGCGTTCATATCTTTATCTGTGCGTTGGCTTACCAGAACAACTCGTCCAAATGTGGTATTACTGTCCACTACCATTGACCCTTCTTCCACATAAGAGCGACCCGGGAGTGCCACGGGTGGATTTGAAAACAGCTCCATCGTGTCCTTCTTTTCGCTAAGGATCGCAAGCGTGTACTTCTCCGCAGAAATCACGCTCTGCGCTGCCCGTAGCGCGCTCCCTACGACATCTGCAAGAGTAGACTGCTTCGATAAATCTTGTGTGACTCCCATCAACGCTCGCAACTAATAACCCACAACGCGCATACATAGACAGCATAACCACCGGCAGTATCAATCCAAATCCTTGATTGGGTTAACACCTGCAGCTTGGTCATACCGCCAACAACATCCGGAGAAGCAAAAACCTACACTTTTCTCTCTGGCCATGAGCTGGTTCATTTCGTCCTCCACCTCATCAACAAGATCCCGCCCACTGGACGAGAAGAGTGCACTTCGAGACCGCTGCCGGTACATCGCGCGCGGATCTGTTTTTCCCTCACGGTGGCCAGAATCCGTGTCACTACTGACCCTGGGCTGACTGGGCCGAACCACCTCCGGACGTAAGCTGGCGAAGCGCTCGAGCTGCTCTCGGCGCTTGTGCAGCGTGAGTTCAAGTGTCGTGGCCTCCTCTTCAACATGTGCAAGCTCTTCCTCGAGTAATTCTCGAGCTTTCATACTGTCTTGCACGGCCGCCAGCACCACGCGGAGAGCACCACGCGGCACCTGCACCATCTTGGTGCCGTCGTCAGCCACCACGACGGTTCTTGCATCTGCCGCCCACATCCCCGCGCACTTGATGCCTCCACACGAGTCTCAACGATTATCTGCCTTCGCCACTGAAGGCGCTCCTTTTCAATGCAAAAGTGTACACCGCTCAACGGGCTTGCCACTGGGAATACTATCCATCTTGTTCAAAAACGCCGCAGCACGCCATAAATACCAAGATGGGCTGCCAAACGTCGTTGCAGTGACCGTCAGAATACCCACAGCAGCCACTCACCGTTGTGGACAAGCCATGCATCACAGCGTGATGGACACGTCACGTACCTCTCGACGCGTCGTTGCGCGGTGCCGCCGTCACCTCCCCTTGACGAAGCGGCGAGCATCACGCCATTGTCATGCATTGTACTTCCTTGCCTTCCGCTTTGGCGCGCATATGGGGAGGGCAACTTCAACTTCCTGGCGCGGCATATCCGTTATTGCTGTTACGAGGGACCGTTTTCCTGTCAGGTTCCAATCTCTGGGTCATCCCACTGTGGTGACAGACAATCGCTATCCGGATAGGCAAGCGTGGGACCATCATTTCGACAAAAAACGATAGGCGATTGGGTGGCTGGTTATCCAGAACAGATCCAGATCTGCTTCTATGCGTATGAACAGGATATAAAAAACAAGGTGTAAGTCTGCCTCTCTCCATGACAAGCAGTAGCGCGCCGTTCGCGTCGATACCACAGCACACCAACCCGCCAGACCACAGTTAGCTGTACCAGATGCGTTTCCGGTCTACGCAAGACCTCCGATACCCCATTCGTTTCAGGAAGACCACGTCTATCCCTTTCCTGGATGGTGGCCCACCGTCCGCTGGAGTGGTCGTTCCCATCCAAGTATTAAATTCCACAGGGTCTTGCCACTCACACTTCCTCGATCAGGTTCTATTTGTATCTTTTATGGCTTTGTGATTGGCTGATCTCACCCAATCACAGTCAGAAGAGATGGCAGGAAGAGAGGAGGAGAGGAGGAGGGAAGCAGGCGAAGGAGAGGAGGCGAGATCAGCGGCGGCGGTGATCGTTTGACCCTTCCATTCGAGTATCGGACGTGGCGATCTATCTTATCGCCGACGCGCCGTCCTCTCTCTCTCTCTCTGTCGCCGCCCTGCCAGTATGACGACCTCTAGCCTCAAGCGCTTCCTCTGGGAGTCCAAGCTCGCCATCGCGCTCGTGCTGCAGATCATTGCGCGCTGCGTGGACCGCGTGCTGTACACGTACGTGGCGCCACTCGGAGAGAAGAGGAGAGGAGATGAAGGGGGAGGGAGGGGAGCCAACCACATAGCCCCGGTCATCATGAGGTCATGCACTAACTTTGTTTCTTCTTCCATGTATGTGTATATATTACGCGCAGTCGCATTACGTACGACTACACGGAGTTTCTGTGGTACTTTTCCAACGTGATCTTGCCCATTGCGTTCATGTTCACGTCCTGGCCAATTGTGTGGTACGTGCTGTGTGTGGTGGCTCTGCATGACGGTGAGGAGGTGGTGATATATCGCCATGTGTACGGAGGATGAAGCCCTGGATCTGACTCGCGATCTCTGATGATATGCATTGCATGTGCATGACGACCGCCGTGGTCCTTTGTTCTGGCGCCTCTTGCGCATAGGTACAAGATGTATTGCACGAGTACGTCCATGGGTTTGATTGAAGCTCCACCACTCCATCCCATGCCGTGCCATCCCTTCCTGCTAGTATATACGCTAACGGAATCGTCTTTTTCACCTGGATTCTATAGATGAGATCACGCCTGAAATGCGTGCCTTCCCGCACTACAAGTTCGCGATCATGGCGCTTCTGGACACGCTCTACAACATGCTTGGTGCATTTCCGACCCCTCACATCGGGTGCGTTGCCTGTCCGAGCCTTATCCAGCTCTTGCGCTGGCTCAAAGAGCTCTTGGGTGTATTCTTACTGTATTCTATGCCCCATTGCCTGGCTACTGACCATGGATCTCGTGTCATCATACACTGTTTCTCGTGCGGATTAGTGGCAACCTCGCAAACGTGCTCAACCAGCTCAACCTGCCGTTTAACATGTTGTTTTCCTACTTGATCTTGAGCACGCACTTCAAGCGGGGGCACCTCATTGGCTCCACGCTCGTTCTGTACGGCGGCCTCGTGGTCATGATCCCCATCTTCACTGGCCAGGACTCGGCCAATATGCCCGACCCAACCGTGTGGTGGATCTCGCTCTACATCATCTCGCTGCTGCCCGCCGCGCTCTCCAACGTGTACAAGGAGATCGCACTCAAGGACGTGGACCTGGACATTTGGTACACGGGTGCCTGGGTGGCCGTGTACCAGCTCATTGCCGGTGTCGCAACGTTCTGGACCGTGCGCATCCAGGCGTTTAACGACCCGCCCGTGGCCAGCTGGGGTGGTATCCCGGATTACATGTACAAGGCCCACGAGTGCTTCATGGGCCAGCCCGTGGAGCTCAACGGTGGCGAATTGCCCTGTGACTCGGGTGTGCTGCAGGTCTTCCTCGTGTTCATCATCTTCAACATGGCATACAACCAGCTGATGCTCTACATCTTCAAGGAAGGAAGCAGCGTGCTCTTCGTGGTGTCGTCGGCCGTGTGCCTACCGCTCACGGACCTGTTGTACATGATTCCGATCCTCACGGGCGCCTTTGCGGGGCAATCGTTCACGATCTACGATGGCTTTGCGCTGTTCGTGCTCGTGATGGGGCTCCTGGTCTACCACTCGGAGAAGGAGGAACGCACGAGTGGAGCGCGATCCATTGAGAAGTCGCCCATGTATGCATCACCCACGCTCCAGAAGACTCACCTCATGCGCAAGCGCCGTGGCAAGGTCGTGTACCGACAGAGCCCCATGGTGCTGCGCAGCACGGGCGGAGGTGCCAGTACCTTGCCTTCTTCGCAGCGATTGTTGCGTCGCGATTCAGAGGGCACCAAGACCAAGGGCTATGGCTCGACGCGTGCGGATGCATCGTCACTGGCATAAGGATGGAGGACTGACTGCTCGTTGACGAAGGTTTCGAGGCTGGGCCCCCAGTGAGTCGGGCAAGCGAACCAGAGAGCGTAGGTACATAGGTAGCGCTTTGGCGTTTGCAACACACAAGGTGGTGCTGCGCCAAGCAGATAGAAATGTCATACTCGTCGTTTGAATAGCAAGCTCGCAACAAATCATGGGGGTGTTGCCTCCCCCCCCCCCTGGTGGAATCTCTCTTTATGTGGTACAAACGTGTGGAAGGTTTGCTGACTGCAGCAGCGGTATGCATGTACATTGGCTGGGTTTGCGCATGGTTACATCACTGCCTTGTGTTCTTGTCAATGTTGTGTGTTCATCTTCTCTTCAACGCAGCGCATTCAACGTGAGGTCGTCGACCTGGATCTGACCAAGCGAAGGGATGTATTTGTCACCCGCTCGACTGCGCCGCGCTCGCATGGTGACGCTGTGGCCGCCCACACGGCTTGTTTCGTGGCGAAATGCATACTCACGGTCGCGGTCGGTCTCGAATACCAGTTCATCCATATGCGAGCGCTGCTCCTGCTCCTGCTGCTGTTGATGAGGATGAGGATGTTTGCTTTCGTGGCACGAATCTCCACGACTGTTTCGGTGATCTCGGTTGTTGGTATTTTGGAACAGCGGGTCCAGCATCAATCCATTGCCCATATCGTCCAGGTTGTTCGCTACTACTCGGTGACTCTTTTGTGTTGTCCCCGTTGGCTTTGGACGCGCAAACGTGTAGTATGGAGCTGGTGACGTGCTAGACACTGGCATTGCCACGGGCACTGATTTGGAGGCAAGCAGCCTGTATGAATCGTGGTCATTGCTCGTCAGCGTAGGTGATCCCGGTGGCCGAGTCATGCGAAGATCAATGCCGCTGAGCGGACTACCTCCTGCATAGCCACTTATCTGAACAGTTGCTGGGGCCCGTGCGTTGGGTGATACGACACGATGGTTCATCGTGTTGGTCGAGCTTTTCACAGCTAGTCGAGCCTCCGCCAAAGCCGCCGGATCTCTCAGTGGCGAGCGTGGTAACACTGGCAGCGGTGGTGATACCCCAGTGGCATCTTTGATGGTGACGAGGGCGTCGTCGTTCCGTCGTCGTGGAGTCGTTTGCACCCGAACCGGGGACAGCTGCATCATGGCCGCGTGTTGTTGGCGCCTATGCTCCTGCACTTGTTGTTCCATGGCCAGTTGCTGCTTTCGTTCATTCACAAACGCCAGTGTTTCCCTGGCGAGTTGCCCAATGCTCGTGCGTTCGGTCGTCGAAGTCGGACAGTTCTGAAGCTCAAGCGTGAAATTATGGCCGATCTTCTTGACGCGATCCATCACACTGGCGCCCCGCCTGTCCGTCGCATCCATACTCACACTCGAGTAGTTACCCGTGTGGTCTCCTCTTGGTTGAGAGGTTTTGCTTCGTGGGAGAGTAGTGGTGGAGTGGTGGACGTCGTGGACGGCGTGGGCAGCTCGCGACGCCGTGAGGTAGCCATGGAATTCACCACACGGATAGGACGCGATCGCGCGGATGACAGCCATCACGTGGTATTGCAGCGCGTCCCTGTGATACTTCTCCATCGCACCAGTCCTCGCACCGGCACCACTCTCTGGTTGTCCTTCCTGCTCGCTAAGGAAGGGAGCCAGCATCGCCACCATGTCCATCTTGACCAGTGTGGGTACACAAACGAGCACGTCCTCCGCCAATGCCGCGATCGCGCCCGTGACGTGGTGCAGCACGCGCCAATTGCGCAACCGATGCCGCTGCCTCACCCGACCGCGGCCAGACCGAGCATTGGTGGTTCCAACATTCCCAATCCCATCATCACCAGCTCCAACGCCAACACCAACACCAACAGCCATCAAAGGCGTGACCTCCTCGTCGTGCCAGAGTTGGAGCTCGTCCTGCAGCACGCGGGCGAGGGATTCCAACGCATGGAAATGCAGAAAGAGTTCGCTCGTGTTGCCCTCTGTGGCATTGGTCATCGCGACACGCTGCACCACGAGCGCGATCTCGCTTTTGACAGCTACGTCCGTGAATCGCCCGTCTCGTCCATCGCTGCGGTGATCCGTGAGCTGCAATCGCTTGAGCACACGCGGTAGGACCAGCGCCTTCATCAGTTCGAGGCGGCCCTGCTCAATCGTGCAGAGCTTGGCGAGAAGTGTGAATAAGGAGGCCGGAACCTCGAGCAGACCGAGATCGTGCACGGTAGCGTCGCATACGATCACATCCGAGGATGTGCTCCGCCCACGTGGGGGGTGGCGCTGTCGAGAGGGCGACGCCGTCGCCGAGACATCACAGAGCACCTCGGGGAGATGCGTGAGGGCGATGAAGAGACAGCCCTGGTCCAGTAGAAGAGCGCAGCACGCAGTCGTGGCCGCCAATCGGCTCAGCGCGGAGCAGCACGCCGAGACGAGCGCGGATCCGCACCGCTTTTCACGCAAGACATGCAGAAGCACGGGCGCGGCAACCTCCACCAGCAGGGTCAGCTTGCTGCGCGCATACTGGCCCTGTGGATGAGTCGGTGGGAATCTCTTGAGGAAGCCCTGGCGCGCATCCTCCCCGTAGGGCATGGGGCGTAGGTACCCGACCAATTCAACGGCCGCCAGCACCGAGGTGACTTCAATCTCGGCAAACTCGGCAGCGTCTGTGGGCAAGTGAATCAATGGGAGCAGGCCCTCTAGCGCATGCAGGCGGAGCATCACATCACAGACGATCGCCTGCGGGAGTGGTGGCACGCTGGAGGACGTGAGCGATGCCCGAAGCGAGAGATCAACGACGCGGGCATCGGCGGGGCATTTCGCCAATCGACTGAGTGCCTTGCAGGCCTCTTGGCAGGCCAACGCGTGCACGACGCGTTCGTGTGTTGTGGACTTGTTGGCCTGGAGTTTGTGGTCCAGTACATCCAGGCGACAGCACTGCAGTGAGAGCGCGAGGTGGTTGACCGTGAGTTCGCTGAAGCAGGCCTGTGCCACCGAGGGCTCGGCAAAGAAGCGGCCCAGCACGATGCAGCTAATGTTCCGATGATGTGCGCTTTGAAGGGCCGGCTCCATCTCGTGTGGCTGCACCTGGCGCAGGAAGCGCAGGACGATGGGGACGAGGACCCCTTCGCCATGCAGGTAACGAGCGGCGCGTTGGGCTCCACCACCGTGGGCGTCATCCTCGACCAGCTCCAAGAGCAGCGAGTAGAGCGCATGCAGGCACTGCTGGACAGACCCCAGCGAGGCCAGCAGGGCATCGGCTGAAGCGTGAGCGTGGGCGTGGGCGTGTGTTTGCCGAGCGAGAAGCGTGATCGCAATCAAAGCCACGAGAAAACTGCGACGCGCTGCCTCTTGGTGGAGGTTCTCGATGCCCATGCCACAGTGCCGAGCGAGGATGCCGAGGGCACCCGCCGTCGTGAAGCCACCGCGTGCATCGGCATGGCTGGTCATATCCGAGAAGAGCGCGACCGAAGCCAGGACCACATGGGTGGCTGGATTGTTGTTGTCGTCGTGCTCGTTGTTCTCCTGCACGTCCAGGAAGCAGAGCAGGACCTGTTCCAGTGCGCGTCCACCCTGTGCCACGAGTGCGCACAGCAGTGGCGCGTATCCGAACGCGTTGGCAAGGTGACGCAGCAGGATCAGCACCTGCTCCGTGATGGCGTACTCTTGGCATTGGCGCGTGACGGTCAAGAGGTGAAGCAGTGCTTTCAGCACCGTCGATGTGGTGAGGAACTGCGTGGCAGTCGCTTGCAGCTGCTTCATGACGTACGCGGCCTCGGAGGCATGCACCAGGGCATTGGTCCTGGCGAGATGCCAGACAGCTCGCGCGATTGCCGACACGACATTTAATGCGCTTTTCACGTACGTGAAGGTGTTGGTGTTGGTGTTGGCGATGGACAGTGGCTGTGAGTGTTTCAGGTGGTGCCTCAGTTGCAGCTCTAGATCAGCCAGCACACGCTGGATCACGTTGGCCTTCATGATCGCGATGATCTTGTCTACCTCCATCTCAAAGCTCTCCGCGAGTTCCCGCGCAATGACCTTGACATCCTCGATCACGAGGCGACGCAGCGCGGCATCCGAGGCGCTCATGCGGGGCAGGGCGCGGGCTGGGATCAGGGCCGCCAAATAGACCAGGAGACCGGAGGTGAGCAGACGCTTCTGGTCGGCCGTGACGTGGTGTCTGGCCTGACGAACGATCGCGGTGCGGGAGGGCTGGACGAGGTGGCGCAGGATCCGCACGTAACTCTGAATCGCACCGAGTGGTAAGCCCATGGGCCCCGTGGTGGTTCGCAAGACCTTGAATTGATGGCGCAGCTCGACGTTCTTGATGAGATGCATCGCTCTCAGTCGTGCACGCACTTCGGCATTATACTCGCGGTGCCGCAGCGTTCGTTCAAAGAGCACACCGCGCCAGTGGTGCTGCAAGATTCGTGCGCAGAGTTCAAGTTCACGCCCGAGGAAGGAGATGCACTTGTTCACGGCATTCTCTCGGCCCAGAAGCGCGGCAAACCACTCGGCCAACACGGCCACGAGCGCCGCGACACGGAAGATCCTGGTGTTATCTGTACGGGATGACAGATTCCGGAAGGCCTTGTTCATCAGGATGGGCAGCGTGGTCTCCATGACCTCGACGGCTGGCTCGTGGGTCTCCAATAGTCGTCTCAGCATGGTCGTGGCCAGCTCGCGCCGCTGATGGTCCGAGGCACTTTCAATCTCCACGCACAGCGCCTCTATGGCGGCCTGTAGCTTGGCCTTGTTCCAGGAGTGAGTGTCCCATTCCTGATCCATGAGCATCGTTTCCTGGAAGCATCACCAAACAATTCGAACGCATCCAATAAACCAATCCATCCATCAGCATTAGCATTAGCATCAGCGCCACGGACAGCTATTACTACTAATACTAAGAGAAGGTGCATCACGTACGATGCGTCCCTGCAGTAATGCGACATCTTCCCCTTCTCCGTTGGCTTCACCAATATCCATCTCTTGTTCATCCTCCTCGCTGTCCATGTCCTCCATGTCCGCGTATCGACTCGGCACCACGCGCTTCCTCGCGCGTGTCTTCTCCGCCACCTTGAGTGCCAGCTTATCTGGCGGCTGTGCTTGCTCCCGCAGGATCTGAACATGGCGCCCAACGTCCTGTAGGTGCTGACCACGCGCTGGATCCAGCGCCTGCTCGTGCTGCAGCGTGGGCAGGATCTCGATCTGCTGCTGGTACACGCGCTGCGCCTCGTGGCTCACACGCACCACGCGGTCCCGCAGCGAGCCCTGCTCCTGCTCCCATGGCTGCGGCGTCTCGTACGAACGCTCTGTGGTCGTGGGGCGTCGTCGACTGGTCATCGCGCCGCGCCGCGACACATGCACGCCGCTAGACTCATTTCCTCTCCACAGCAGGACGATTGGGCCATCTATTAGGTCACTCAAACCGCTATAAATGGGTACACCAAACTCGATATTCCTTAATAGAAGCCCGTAGCGGAAATTCAGTTAACGCAGCGTTGGATAACGGATTAAACGGTTAGTATACTGTCGTCGGCTGCCCAGATGTACGGTATCAGTCTCTTTGATGGCGCTGACACTCGCTGCGTCACCGGGCTCCTCCTCTTTGACAGAAACGGGGGCGAAATATAAACTTGAGGGGAGATGGGTGGTGCACATGGCATGCCACGAGCTACACTGGCTAGTGCCACCGTCTGTGCCCACGTGGTCAACTCAAAACGAGGAGGCTTGAATTGCAATTGGTGGCGCAGTGCGCTGAAATAAAAGCGGTTCGTGGTCATGCAGTGGTGGTACATACAGTGCACCGTGCCCAGATGACGCAACGTGCATCGAGCCCCTATCGACTCACTCTGGTCTGGTCGCTCTCAGTCAGTCCCCCCCCCCCCCCCC
>JAADWT010000606.1:0-17354 GCA_023336285.1 Pythium grandisporangium
GCGCTCTTCGTGATGACCCCGCCCCCCCCCCCTTGACACGCGCTGATGCTGTGAAAGTGGAGAAGCAGGAGTGTTGGTGACCAACACTCCTGTCAACTTTATGCTCCCACTAATCGAGACAAGCAACCACCAGCAGCATCCAAAGAGCATACTTCGAGGAAGCGACACCAAGTCCTCAGCGTCACACCATGAGCTTCAGCGTCCTCCCAGATGACGACCCGCAGATGACGCTGCAAGCTGCGCTCGCGTTCATCAACGCATGTGAGGGTGGCTACGGTAGCGCAAGCAGCTCTGCTGCAGATGAAGATGAAGGGTGGATACCTGTTGCTGCTGCTACTACCGCCGTGGGTGACGAGGAGGCGCGATCACCCGGGAGTCAACGAGCACATACGCAATCCGCTGCTGCGAAGTCGACCCAGCCAGAACCGTCACAGTCATTCGATATCAGTACGACGAGCCGCCGCGCGCGCCGGGCAAGATCAGTTTCGAAGCATCGCGAGCGGAAGAAGCGCGAGCTGCTGTGTCTGCGTGAGCAGGCCGCGCTGCTTGAGCGGCGCCTCATTCGCTTGCAACACCGTAAGCAAGAGCCCGGTAGCGCACCTGGGAGTCAATGCGCAAGGAACGCACTCTTGCAGGCGCGCGTCTTTGGTGGCCACGTTGCCGGGACCAGCAGCTTGAGTAGCGTGATCAACCAAGTCAGGAATGGGAGTAATGCCCAGTTGACGTGGCAGGACGTTGCTGGTATACAAGAGCGAGCCCGGCTGCAGTCCGAGATGACCAATACAAACTTAAGAGAGGCGCTCAAGCGACAAATGATGACGAATAAGTCACTTGATGGCTTGCTTCACAAGAAGCTGACGGAGGTAACGTTGACCCTTCCGCAATGACAGTGAACCAACGATGCGATAAGCGCGTGGGTTCTAGAAATTAACTCCGTGAGTGGCTATGTGTATGTGTGGGGCGTCCGCTGTTCGTTTAATATGGACAGGGTTCGAAGCTGCTCGCTGAGTACAATAGGAGCGATCTGTGTCCGTCTGGCGGTGATCTATCTTTGAAGACAATTGAGCGATCAGAGATGCAACGATTGCATGCCGATGCGCTGGATATGCACCAGATGTCCAACGCTGTAGTCGGGATCCATTCTGAAGTAATCAAACCCCGCTCTACTGTCGCCATGTCATCCTTACAAAAAGGAGTTGACTCGAGCACGGGCCTGCCGTACTCGGAGCTTCAATCAACGACTGCGATAGGGTGTAACTTCCTCGAGGCGGGTCTTAAACTATGGGATGGTTCGCCTCCCCAAATCCCATCGTCGCGGGCCGGCAACAACACGTACACGGTAAGTCTGTGAAGAGGTACTATATTGGTAGGATGCTGGAATGGATCAAATGCAGTGGCTGATCCTGATGTACGAAATGCTAGAAACTTCCGGTGACAAGTTCGAGTTTCCAAAAGATTTACCGCATCTTTCCGGACAACTATAGTGATCACTCCGTTGAAATCCGAGGCTATGGATACATGCACAAGTTTGAAGAAACTGACCGGTTCTCGTACACGTACACATCGACGATTACGGTGTCCAACAATGGTCCAACGTTCACCGACAGAACGTGGGTTGTTGCTGTGCCGTGCCGGCTACCAGAAGAAGCGGGCTGTTATGGTACCGATGCAGGCGAATGGACGTTTGCGAAGACCTACAGCCGCATCGCGTGCGTATCGCTTGGAGATGATCCATCGTCGAGGATGACTCAGGAGCTTGTTCCATTTTGCGTCAACATGTTGAGTGAGAAAACTCGGTATCTCCAAGAGCGTGTGCAGGAAGATCTTCTTAGCATGCACCAGACTCAAATCCTCAATCGATCGAAACAACATATTGCGTCGCAGTAAAGCCAAAGCGCGTACAAGCACATTTTGGCTGTTCCAATTCATCTGGATTGTCTGACTTCCGCCTGCAAATCATAGCGCTGTACTACGTCGTAGCGCTCAAGTAGGCACACCAAACGATAAATCGAGTTGACCGCATCCAGTGTATTAGTTCGTGGAAAAACTTAAACCGACAGTGATAGTGGTTGGACACTATTGTAGTTGGCTGATAAAATGTTGTTTTCATGCGGAAATGGCAAACATCGAGGTGGAAGCTACTGTTGACTTCACTCAGCGAGGGGAAATGCTTGGGTCTCAGTTCATTCCGTAGATGGAGGAACTCGGGTGGCTGAATTATGTGCTGAGCTTAAATGAGGCAGCCATTCATAGTGCGATCCCTTCTCAGCCGTGGCACCCTTGCATTGCGCACACAGGTTGAACCCGATTTACCAGCAGCTCATTTCACGTTGGCATGCGTCTATGGCAGAGTGAACATCACGACCATAACTCACGGTAGTGCATCTTTTGATCACGAAATTACTGTCTTAAACTAGTACTTTGTATAATCCTGAGTCAGGTTGAGACTCTTCAAAAAATAGTAATCAACAACTTCAGAGTACGGAATTAACGGTATTTGTCCGATATGGAACAGTAACGGCAACCTAATCAAATCGATGACTCTACTCTGACTATCACTCTGGGTTGAAGTAGGCGTTGCGTACGTCACGGCAACCTAATCAAAACGATGACTCTATTGTGACTATCACTCTGGGTTGAAATGGGCATTCAGCCTCCTCCGTCCAAAACACCGTTTTCCAGACCATGAACCACGGCCATTCGGACGCTCACTTGTCAAATTGCCCTCTACTGAGCAAACTGAGAATCACCACCACCACCAATCTCTCATCACCTTCCAGCACGATGTCACCATCAACCACCCCAGCGGTTTGGCTCATCACGGGCTGCTCCTCGGGTCTCGGTCGCGAGGTCGCGCTCGCAGCGCTAGCGCGTGGAGACCGCGTCATTACCACAGCGCGCAGTCTTGCCAAGATCGAGGATCTCAAGGTGCGCGGCGCCGATACCATCGTGCTCGACGTCACCTCCCCCAGCGATGTTGTGCAGAAGACAATCGCTGACGCCGTTGATTCCTATGGCCGCGTTGATTTCCTTGTCAACAATGCCGGCTACGTGCTCGTGGGAGGGATCGAAGAATGCAGGTACGATCAGTTGCATTGTATCAGAGGGTTAGTGGCGGTATGCAGGTGGGGGTGGAACACGATGCTAACTAGACCATTTATTGTTCTGCCACTCAGTGATGAGGAGATTTTCGCGCAGTACAACACAAATGTGTTTGGTATGTTCAAGGTCTTGCGCGCTGTGTTGCCTTACATGCGAAAACAAAACTCGGGTGTGATTGCGAATATCGCATCCTCTCTTTCGCGGATGAACTTCCCCGCGATCGGGGTTTACGGGTCAAGCAAGTTCGCGGTGGCGGGACTCACCGAGGCTCTGCGTGGCGAGGTCGCTCCGTTTGGTATCGAGGTCACGAATGTCGATCCCGGTAACTTTCGCACTGCCTTTAGCTCGAACGGCGTGCTTGCTGAAAAGACTGTCAATGGAACCAACCCAGTAGTGGAAGCGGTCAAGTCGCTTTTACTGGCCGCTGCCGGCAAGGAATGCGGTGACCCGGCCAAGGGTGGTCAAGGGATTGTGGACGCGCTCACGAAGACGGGGCGCTGCGCTGGAAAAGGAGCCTTGCCGTTCCGACTCTCTGTGGGAACTGACACCAAGGAGGGGATCGAGAATGCCTTCGCGCGCGACCAAAAGGACCTGAAGGAATGGCCTGATCTCATGTCCGGCACCGATTGCGATGATGTCGCCGCTTAGACCGGCACGTTCGCACCACAGGTGGTGTTTGTTTGCTTCCCTGTGTAATCGTACAGTTCCGACAGCTCGTATCTGAATACATTTGATAAACGAGAACATTGCAAACGCTTGGTGACCCAGTGGGTTGGTCTGTGTTCCAGTCATTGCGCATCTTTTGATCGCAAACAGCACCTCCATGTTCTTAATACGTGCAGTGAAGTTTGTCAAGAAACAGCACGGGGCACAATCGCTAGGATGAGTTGTGAAGGATATCACTACAGTAGAACTTCACCCGCTAGGAGGGGGTACTGGCACCAAAGCCCGAGTGCCGTATGATACTCAACACGGTCAGCATCTTTGTAAATTGACTCCATTTTGGTGATGTGAACGCAGCCACTTCTACGCTCTGATCAGGCTGTTTGGCAAGACGTGGCTGTCACAGGTGCGTGCGACAACGAGCATCCATAAACGAACGGATGGTACGTGTTGCAACGTATTGTAGAAAACTATCGGCCTCCGCGACTGTCTTATGAAGCGCAACGCCGATCTTTTCAGGCAATTCACTCCACTCAACACTCAGTACTTCGTGACCCTAACATGCAGCCGAGAATCATCGAAACTACAACGAGAAAAAAAAGGGTTACCGAGGGCAATACATATCGCCTAGTTTTTCTCGCGGTTTATCACTGAATCCACTGCGGTCACCACCTTACTCTCGTCATCCATGGCAGATGCCATATCCTTCAACAGTCTTCCAACTTCCTTGAGCATTACCTCTTGATTCTGTTCAGGCGGACCCTCTGACGAACCCACGCGCTTGCTCGCCGCATTGAGCTCGTATTGAAGTCGATCGCGCTTCCCCTCAAGCTCCTTGATCTCACGTTTTTGTTCTCGCAGACAGTCCTGAAATCAACGTCAAAGGCAGTCTCAAAGTAACGAGGTACTGCCCTCATAACACGAAATCAAGGTGATGGCAAGACACATTGGTTATCCCCACCTGCTGCCGCTTGCGGTAGCGCCTCGATGCCTCTTTGGCACGCATTTTGCGTTTTTGAATCACAAACTCGTCGTCGGTGAGTGGCTGAATCCGCCGGAGCACATCGTCGTTCATCGCCTCCTGCCCTTCTTCCTCCGTTATTTGCTCGGTCTTTCCTTCCTCATTTCCTTCATAAACTCCGACTGACGACGTGTCTTCTTGAGTCACGGATTCTCCGTCCTCGTCACTGTCCCTCGAGAGCAATTCCAGCACGTCTTGCATCATTTTCTGGTCGGCTACATCACCCTCATAAAGCACATCGGCGATATCCTCTCGGTAAGATTGTTGTTGGCCCTCCATGGTGGTTCTTGAACTGAGCAAGGCGGTGCATCAAGCAACATCAGTCTCTGGATGAGCGCAATCTTGAAGTATCTGGTATGCACACGTAGTCGCTTAAAGATTGGTGCCGTCGCATCCCAGATCAATGCATGCCAAACGCGAGGAACCACATCTTTACCTCTTAACTTATTCCGCAAATCTTATGCAGCACCAGCGCCTGTAGATTTTTCATCCCCGCGGCAGCAAGCTAGCATTAGCATTTGCGTCGTGTCCCATACCGGCCTCCCCTTGTTGTAAATACCGAGCGACTTCGCGAACCTGCAATGCAAGAGGTAACGGTAAGCCATGGCAAAACCCACCAACCACCTCGCACCAGATGGAAATTCGATACGAGAATACGAGAATTTACCAAGTCCTGTTCCACTGCCACTTCTCGTTCCAGTGCGTGCAAAACATTCTCGACCTCTGCCACGACACCTTCGAGGTCTTGTTCGGGAACTTCTTGATCATCAGTCGGCAAGTCTTCATCACCCGCACATGCGTTGTGCGCTGCATCCACTGCGTAGCGCTGCTGAAACAGCATCACAATGATCACCGTGTCACCGTGCTATCGTGCCCCCGTGCTACCGTGCTACCTTCTTCCTCGTCGCGAGCAGTACGTTTCCTCGTTGAAAACGCAGGGGGTTACGTACTTGCTGCCACACGCGGATCTGGTGGGCTTGGCGCAGTGCTTCTTCTCGTTCAAGCACGTGACGACGCGACTCAGCCAACTCGACATCGGTAATTTCATGAATAGGCCTAGTAACTCGTGGCGAAGCAGGTGCTGTATCTCCTGCGTATCTCTGAGATGACTGCGTACTGTTAGGGAGATACCATGGCTGGAGCGTGGTCAATGGAGTCGAGTGAGTCACTGCTGCTGTCACCGACGACACTGGAACCGCTACCGCGATGCTACAACAACATACATACAACCAAGTATACACAACGATCGATCATCGTGACAAAGTGGTCGGGTGAGCGTCAGAAGAATAGGATTACCGTGACAACACAAAATCGCCATACCTTGTGGCAGGTAGGGACACCACTACTGGGTCTAGGACACCATCCGAATCGCTGGGAAACGATCGCGTACATCGACGAGTATCACCGCCAGCATCAGCAATGGCAACAGCACCAGTGTCACCACTTCCTGCGGTATCCATCGCTTCCGAATTCGCTCCAGCGCTACCGTCGCACCCCGCCCGGCTCGCCATGATACCTCCTTCCTTCAGCTGGCTTGCTCGTTTCTTGCGAGTGGACTTGCACCGTTTGCGCTTCGGAACGGCTGGTTGCTTGATGCTGGCCTTTGCGCCTCAATCCCGGAAAGCGTGAGTGAGCGAGTCCCAGCTGAGATTCCGTTGAGTGCACGATCATCTCGGGCGAACCGGATCAGTTCCGCAGGGAAATGCCGAAAACAGTCGTCATCACCATCATTGCCGTCATCTTTGGGCAGCTCAGGCCAGTTGATGATCGCTTACCATCGCGCCCTGCGACTGGGCTCCATCAGAAGCGAGAATGCGCCGGACGGCTAAGCGCGCACATCGCAGGCTTGCAGACTGACTAACTGTGAGTTCTATATGGCGGAGGGGCAGACAATTGCTTCATCTAGGTATGTATCTGAGACTGTTAGAAATGACGATTGAAAAACAAAATGTCGAGATGAAGCCGTTCGCAGATGCACATTGCGGAGAAGGCTCTGCAACCGTAAAGTGGGAGCTGAGGGAGACGGTAGAGCGGAGGGAGATTGTGGAGGCTCCACTAATCCGCGCTGTCGATTGGCTGGATGCAGAGGCGATCTTGAAACGTCGTCCACTCATGCCACCACGCCCACACCCAGTAGACACTATAGGATGCACGCCTGGAAGAGGAATGGGAGCCCGAAACGACTGGCATCACCAAAGAACAGTGCATTGAGGCGCCTATCGACTCCTCCATCGATCGCTGTTATCTATCTCTACGACGCGCAAGCTCTCTCTCCTTCTTCAGCCAGTGAACCATGCGCTTCCAGCACACGCAATTGCCCACCAACCACCACACAGAGATCGTCACGGCCTGTTGTTGGACACCGGAAAACGATGCCATCACCTGCAGTGACGACAACACCATTGTGCGCTGGCGCATGGATGGTGAGGTGAGTGGCAAGGTCACGACCATGGACGCATTCGTCACGGGTGTTGACTGGGTGCCCTCGCTGGGGAAGCAAGCCGCGGACACCTTCGCGGTGTCCTGCACCGATGGTAAGTACGCTACAACCTTGGAAATACACAATAAGAGCATCCAGTAGACGATGTAATAATCCATTGCGGAGTCTTCTCTTCTTGTCTTGACGGTAGGCACATTCCGCCTAATCTCTAAGAACGGCCGTGAGGAGAAGAAAGTGCAGGCCTCGGACGCCGGCGCGATTATCTCGCTGGCGTGGAACTATGACGGTACGGCCTTGGTTACGTGTGGCGAAGATGGCGCCATCAAGATTTGGTCGCGGTCTGGAAACCTGCGCTCAACGCTGGCATCAACGGGGTGCTCCGTGTACGCCGTGTGCTGGGGCCCCGACAACGACCAGCTTCTCTTCACCAATGGCGGCAGTCTCGTGATCAAGACTGTGCAGATTGGCCGCAAGGATATTCAGTGGAAGGCGCACGACGGTGCCATCCTCTGCTTGGACTGGAACCCGATTAACAACCGAATCATTTCGGGTGGCGAAGACCGCGTGTACCGTGTCTGGGATGCGTTTGGGCGGCAATTATACCAGAGCCCCAGCGGTGAGCACGTGATCACGTCTGTCGCGTGGTGCCCCAATGGAGAGTCCTTTGCCGTTGGCTCGTACAACATGATTAAGCTGTGTGACAAGACTGGATGGTCCTTTGGTCGCGAGCGTCCGCTGTGTGGATCGCTCATGGCCATGCGCTGGGCGTCCGACAGTACACAACTTGTCGCGGCCGGTGGTAACGGAGCGGCCGTGTTTGCACAAGTCGTAGACCGTGTGCTTACATGGAACAAGATCGAGATCAAGCTGGTGGACCCGCGCAAGATCCACGTTCATGACGTCATGAATGAAACCCTGGAGGAGATTGACTTTGTGCGGGACCGCGTGATTGAAATGTCCTTTGGCTTTGGCTTCCTCGTGGTTTGCACGGCCACGCAGTGTTTCATCTACAACTCGCAGAACTGGAACACACCACACATCTTTGATTTGCGCGCCACGGTGAACCTCATCATTCAAAGCGAGTGCCATTTTATTACGGTGGATAACTTCAATGGCATCCAGGCCTACTCGTACGAGGGCAAGCTCATCAGTGCCCCCAAATTCCCAGGGATGCATGCCGAGTTTCTCAACTCCATGACCATCTCGCTTAGCAACGACACGCTCTCGATCCTCGACCATTCGGACCGGAAAACCATCCGCTCGTTCGATATCAACACCGGACGGCAGCTTCCCGTGGCGCTCACGCACGCACTGGAAATCAACGAGCTAGCGCTGAGCCATTCCGGCCCTGTGGAAGATCGCAAGCTGTTCTTCATTGACCAAAACCGGGATTTGTACATCTCCCGACTCGCACAGAAGGGTAACCACAAGCTGCAATCGCAGGTGGACTCAGCGGCCTGGAATGATAACTCAGAGATCTTGATCGCGATCGCCGACGCCAAGTTACTCACCTGGACGTACCCCAGTATGGTCTACATCGACAAAACCTTGCTTCCGGACATTCTGGAAACGCGGGACGCCACCGACTTCCTCAAGATGGCATGCATCACGTCGTTTGTGGGGGGCAATGCGACCGTGCGTCGCGCCGATGGCACCATCCTGGCGGCTAATATCTCGCCCTACGCGGGCATGCTCTACGAATTTTCGGGTACCTCCGATTGGGAAAAGGCCGTTCGGCTTTGCCGCTTTGTGAAAAGCAAGCCACTTTGGACATGTCTCGCGGGAATGGCCTTGCACCGGCGTCACCTCGAGACGGCCGAGATCGCGTTGGCCGCGATTGACTGCGTCGACAAGCTCTACTTTGTGCTCCATCTCAAGCACATCACATCCGAGGAGCGACGCAACGCCGAGTTGGCTCTATACTCGGGTAGCGTAGATGAGGCGGAGGCCATCTTACTGCAAGCACATCCGAATCCGCTCGTCTACCGTGCCATCAAGATGAATATTCGCTTGTTTCGCTGGGAGCGGGCGCTGGAATTAGCGGTCAAACACACCACCGATGCTGGAACACACGTGGATACTGTGCTTGCGTACCGAGAGCGGTTCCTCGCAGCTAATAAGCTGCAGGAGACTGACAAAAAGTTTTTACAGTATGCTAAGCAGGTCTCCGTCGACTGGGAAGCCATCTCCAAGAAGAAGGACGTCGAGCGCGAGAAGGAGCAGCAGACAGGCTCGGGGCGACGCAAGTGATGAGGCATGCGTTCTCCACCTGAGACCTGTCGTCAAGACTGCGCATACCCGTTCGCTCATACGCCGGGCTGATTATTTTCGGTATGATTTGTAATTGGGCCTGCTTGAATTTGTTTTTTTTAGTTTGATTCCTCTGTTCTCGGCTGGGCTGTCAGCTTGTCCCGCACCATCACGCGAGCCGTCATGGAGATTGCATCACCTCTCACAGATGAAGGGCGTACAGTATAGGGTGTAGCTTTTCACTGCTGGTTCTGCTTCCTGTACATGCTACTAGAATTCCAAGGCCCCGTCGGCGCACCAACAACACTCATTCCATCACTTCCTACCGATACCCACTGCCTCGTCTTCTTTTCACACTCAAACATACGCTTCACATCCTAGTCTTTTTTGTCTGCGTTTCTCTAACAATTGCAGCTCTCGGAGGCGGCTTCCTTGGGTGCTGGCGCCGCTGTCAGTTTGATATCGATGACTAGAGTAGACCGTTATGCACGCAGACAATGATGAAGCATTAGTCAGCAGCAATGTCATATACCCGAGCCGTCTCATGCCAGTAACAAGCGTAGCCCACCCAGCAGCGGGTATGCGAATACGTACGGTTCGAATCACCGCTGATGGTCGTGTTCTCCATGCCGGGCAGCACCGTGGCGAGTTTCCGGAAGAGCGCCTTGATATTGAACCCGGCCTTGGCACTCGTCTCGATGAACATGACGTTTTCCTCCTTGGCCTTGTCGGCGCCCTCCTCAATCGAGACCTGGCGCCGGTCCGAGATGTCCGTCTTGTTGCCCACGAGCATGATTACCACGTCCTGACCGCGCTCCGCCCGCACGTCCTCAATCCACTTGGACGTATTCAGGAAAGATGCGCGATCTACCAGACCAGACGATACAAGCAATACACCGCAGCAGCATGCGATCCGTCAGTCCACTTTAGTCCATGAGTCCATCCGCTCACCCCTGGCCGACACAGTCGGTCCCCCCACTGCGACTGGTCCAGTCAGCACGTACTAGTGATATCATAGGCCACGACTGCAACGGAGGAATCCCGGATGTAGCTCGGGATCAGGCTGCGGAACCGCTCCTGGCCGGCCGTATCCCAGAGCTGCAGCCGCACCGTGCGGTCCTCCATGTACATGGTCTTGGACAAAAAGTCAATCCCGATCGTGGCCTGGTACGCGTTGTCAAACGTGTCGTACATGAACCGCGTGATGATGGACGTCTTCCCCACGCCCTGGTCCCCGAGGAACACCAGCTTGTACTTGGCCAGCGGCGCGATCTGCGGCACGGCCAGCGAGCCGCCGGGCGTGGCTGCGGGCGCCGGCGTGGGCGCAGGCTCCGTCGAGGCCGACGCTGATGCCGAGGCTGATGCTGATGCTGATGCTGATGTCTCGGTCTTGTCCGCCATGATTGTGCTCAATCAATCTATAGGCCTGAGCTGGTCCGTCGTCCGCTCTGGCGTCCCCTCCACTCCGCTCGTCCGCTCGCTGGCTCGGGTCTAAACGCGTTCACACGCGCAACCTCCTCCGTCTGTGTGAATTTTCCCTCGGATAGGTTAGACTCCTCGGTCCTCGTATGTTGCTGACGGTCTGGCAGTGGCGATGGCGATGGTGGTGCTGTCGTCGGGCCGCACGGGTAGTCGTTCGCGCCCGGTTATATTTTATGTGGGGGATTTGCGTTTGCTCGCTCCTGGGGCTAAATCGTGAACCCTATTCCGGATTTTCCTTTCTTTCGTCAGAAAAAGTGGGCGGAAAATTAGGAAAAGCGAGAACTTGGGGAATGGACACCCACAAAAGTTACCTGTTAGTAACAGGGAGCTTTTAAATTTGTATCGGGCTGTTACTATTTAATATCCTCCCGCGTGACCACCCAGCAATGCACTGGAATAAGATACGTAACTGCACGACTGTCAAAAATAGTCGGACCAGATTCTGTCGAAAATGATGGAAACGCAGCGCATTTGTGACATGCCTCCAAACTGCCATGGGAGACGATGATCAATGGCGCGCTGACGGCAGCTTCCGAGGCCGACGTGGCGGTAGCACTGGTGCTGGTGATGGCGTCAGTCGAGGAGGTGGGCGGGGAGGAGGTGGCGGTGGTGGCGGCAAGCGCGGTCCACAGTTCACTCGTGTGATCCCAAAGTTCCTGCAAAAATACCAGCAACCATCCGAGATTCTGGCCAAATTCGCTGCACCCGAGGGTGCGGGCGACGACGATGACGGCGAGCTGGACGACGTCCAGCGCGCAGCCATGGATGAATACCTGCACAAGAGGAAGGACAAGAAGGATGAGAAGGACAGCAAGGAGGCAGTGGATGCCACTGGTGCTGATACGGATAGTAGAGCGAGCGTTGACGCTAGCGCCGAGGTTGAATCCGCCGAGGCAAGCGCCAAGAAGACAGGAACACAGCAGAGAGTCGTAGAGCTGGGTGCGGCAAGAAAGAAGCGCAAGCGAAAGGAGACGGGGAAGATCCTGAGTAACAAGAAGCTGTTGTCCTTCTCGATGGACGATGAGGAGTGACGAAAGGGAATTTGTCTTATGCCAAAGGGCAGCGGCAGCCTCGTGGATACAGTTACACACTGTACACACTGCACACACTGCACATCCTACACATACACGCCACCACTTTTTTTATTTGCACTTTTGTTTTGTGTGTTTAAAGCGGTACGTCTTACCACGTCAAGCCTGCGCTGCTGACTGGGGTATCATCGGCTTTGACCCTGATCTACGTCGTCTGGTGGTTGATGTAGCGCATGGCCAGCAGTGTGAGCACGCGGAAGACCACGAGTCCTGCCACGAGGATGCCGCCGTTATACCAGGCATCCTCGCGCGACATGTCGAAGACGCTCTCGATGTAGCTATGCACGGTGGTCCCCGCACGCACGGTGGGGGGTACATCCTGAATGACATGGCAGCCCAGAGCAGTATTATACTCACTCTTCTGTAAGGAAGAAGACGAAGATGAAGACGGGTCACAATCACCAAACACCAGCGCACCAATCAGACTAGCCGCGTACTTGGCCGGTACAAGCCTGTGTAGCCACTGGTACCCGCTCGGAATGGCCGAGACAGGTGGGTTGAAGCCCATGAAGAGGAACATGACGGCATTGGTCATGGCGCCCAGCGCGAACGCGATCTCCATGCGGGGCAGCGCCACGGCGTAGAGCTGCCCCAGGTAGGCTTGCTGCAAGACGTAGAGGAAGAGGTACATCCAGTAATGCAGGAAGCGCCAGATGCCCGTAAAACCCGCAAACGGGAAAAAGATGCCGCAGAACACGAGCGAGAGCAGGGCGATGTAGGGGATCTCGATCAATGAGGCCGCGACAAAGTACCAGATGGTGCTGTACGTCTCACACGCGCGTTCGCGGTAGAAGGCAGCGCGTTGATCGATCGTGATGGTCATGATGCTTTCAAAGGCCACGAGCCCGGCAAACATGGTGGTCGTGAAGATCATGCCCACGCCCGTGTTGATGCCCCGGTATGTGTCATAGTCTATGCCGAAGAAGTAGAGCCCAAAGATGACGCTCAGTGCCACGTAGATGCCCACGCGCGTGAGGTTGTACGACGACGTGCGCCAGTAAAGCTCGGCAAAGCGGTGCAGAAGGAACATGGCCTGCGTCCAGTTCGAGGCCGCGCGCTTGCTGGTGTACGTGAGCGGTGGCGTCTCGGGTGCAGGTCGTGCCACACCATCCTGGTCCATGTGATAGTCCAGCAGCGCCTTCTTGTTGCTCGCCAGAAACACAGCGGCAAAGTCCGTGTCCGTACTTCCACCTTCACCGCCACGACCACCCACACCAGCGCCAATCACATCCAGCATCCACGTGGCTGGGTTATAGCCCTTTTCCAGGCAGGGCGTACCGGGAATGCGTTCAAAATACCGGATCAACTCGCGCGCGTTCATGCCCAGGTCGCCGAAAAAGACCGTCTCGCCACCACGCTTGAGTAGTAAGAGGCTGTCAAAGAGACGGAAGACCTCCCACGATGGCTGGTGGATCGTGCACACCACGGTGCGCCCCGTGTGAGCCACCTTGCGCACACCTTCCATGATCGCCCTGGCCGCGCGTGCATCCAGTCCACTCGTGGGTTCATCCAGGAAGAGCACACTTGGTTGGGCGGCCAATTCTACGCCGATGGTCAATCGCTTCATCTGCTCCACGGAGCTGCCCCGAATGATTTGATCCGCGAGCGAGCGCAGGTCCAGCAGGTCGAGACATTCCTCCACGGACTCGTACTTGTCCGCGTACGACACGCCACTGCCCTGCCGCAGAAACGCGCTAAAGATCATAGCCTCCCGAAACGTGGATGCACTCGAGTGCACATCTCTCTGTTGGCAATAGCCCGTGGCGCGGCGAATCGCAAGGTCCGTGGCCTGGTGGCCATTCAATAGGATTTGCCCCGTGATCGTGCCGGCCGTCTTGCGCCCGGCAATCACGTCCATGAGCGTGGTCTTGCCCGCACCCGAGCTGCCCATCAACGCTGTCATACTACCTGGTAGCGCGTACCCCGTCACGTTTTTCAGGAGCTGCAGCTTGTTCTTCGCGTTCTTGGGGTCAACAACCGAGTAGCCGAGCTGCTTGAACGCGAGCGTGACCAGTGGCACGCGACTGGTGTAGGCCTGGCGCGAGATGCTGACCATGGAATGCTGCGGCGATCTGGCAAAGTAATACTCCTCAACACACGCCGTGCGGGCCGAGCTGGCGAGGCTGCTGCCATGCTTCTTGAGCAGATGCCGCGGTCTCGTCATGGGCTCGGGCGCGTCCAGGGTAACCTGCTCGGGGTGCTCGTAGCGGTGATGCTCCAGCACCAGCGTGGCCAGCGTCATAAAGCCGATGTACGAAAGCGCCATGACCACGACGCCGGCCGTGATCCAGCCACGCTCGACGGGGAAATCAAAGACCTGCAGCGAGTAGGCACCCATGGGCAGTTGAAAGCGCGCGCAATAGTCAATGCCTCGGTACTTGCAGACGGCAAACTCGGCGGCGCTATACTGGTTGATGGCGAGGCTGCGCAGGCACCAGGAGATAGGGCTGAGCCAGTACGCCCAGATGAAATAGACTGGGAGATCGTCCTTGGTGATGATGAAGCCGGCAAAAAGCAGGAAGAGCAGGATGGAAACCAGCCCCATCGGTGTGGCCAGGTGCTGGTTGGGCGCGATGGCCGAGATGAAGAAGAACCAGGCCGAGAAGGAGAGGATCATGAGGAAGAGCAGCAACTCAAAGACCAGGAACGCGTGCAGATCACGCGTGAGCCCACAGATGAAGTAGACCATGCTGCCAAACACGACCGTCTCGGCCACGGCCATGGGGATGAGACTGATCGAGTTGGCCACGACGTACGCGGTCGTGCGGTAAAAGTGCGCACCGCGTTGCTTGTAGAAAACGTCACGTGCGAGCATGTAATTAGGAATCTGCGCCGACTGGCCCAGCATAAGCGAGAGGATGGCCGTGAACAAGGTGCCAATGACCACGAGCGGGTCGGCTGGATTAAACTGGTAAAAGAGCGTGGCGTAAAGCAGACCAACGATGCCAATCATAAACACACGGCCGCGCAAAAAGGCGACGTTGCGCCATGTGACCTTGCCCGCGCGCTTGACCAGCGTCCACGTGCTGGCCACGAACGACTGGTGGAAGCACGGGACGTGGTCGAAATGGCGCCGCACGTCGTGCAGCAGGTGTGGGTCATGCGCGTCGTACAGCTCACCCAATAGGTCGGTATACGTGGACGACTGCGCGTACAGCTTGGCATACTCGCGCGCATGCCGCGGTGGTGACTCCGCTGGCTGCGGCGAGGACGTGCGCACTTCCTTGTCCTGGCTGTCGCGTTGACGGATCTCGTATCTCACCTGCTGGTCCGTGGCCAGGTCGAGCAAAAAATCCGCCGTGTCTCGCGTGGGGGGGCATTCCAGCCCGAGGCTTTGGAAATACGCTAGAACATCCTCTCGTGGTCCGTTATAGAGCACACGGCCCTGGTTGAGCAGTAATACATTGTCAAAGAGCGCAAACACCTCGGGGGCGGGCTGAAGCAGCGCGATCACGACCGTCTTCTTGAGCTTGGTGGCCAGACTGCGCTGGGTCTTGACAATGTCAAAGGTGGCGGCACTGTCCAGCCCCGTGCTGATCTCATCCATGAGGCTGACGTACTTGTTGCCAAACTGCATCTCACCCGTGGTCACGCGCTTGCGCTCACCGCCGGAGATGCCGCGCAGTTGGGCGTTGCCCACGCGTGTGCCCTGGCAGCCTTCCAGGCCCAGCTGCTGCACCACAACGCCGGGGTAATGCTTGTACAGCGCCCTCGCGGCGTTCAATGCCGCGAGGTTCTCCTCGGGCGAACCTTCCGTGAACTGTTGTTCGTCCCGCGCCGTGAGCTCGGCGCCACAGCATTCATGCGCAAACTGCAGCGTTTCCTGCACGCTGAGTGTCGGGAAATGGGTGTCGTGCTGGTCCACGTAGGTTACAAACTGCGGTAGCCGTGCCTGCATCTCAGCGAATGACTGGCCATTGTACCAGATCTCACCCTCCAGCGCGGTCTGCGCGCCCATTGGGAACCGACCGCTGAGTACCTTGAGCAGAGAAGACTTGCCCGAGCCGGGCTGTCCCAGCACGAGCGTCATGGAGCCGGCCTTGAAGACGCCGCTGACGTCCTTGAGGATATGCTTGGTCACTGTGCGCGTGGAGCCCGGCAACAGGCCACGGACGATCGCACGCAGGTCGTTGGTCAGGGTGGGCAGCGCGTGGGCGCGGTTAGTGTCGCTGTCACTGTTACCGTGGTCGCGCACCGTGACGGCCGTGGTGAGTGTGAGGTTGCTGAAGCGTACCTCCATCTGTGGTAGAGCGCGACCTGTGGCTGCTTCCACGCGCCGCGCAAAATGGTCGTGGAGCACCTCAGCACCGTGCGCCATGAGCGCCTTGCCGCTGGTGTAGTCGGCCATGGACGCGCGCGCATGGGTGGCGGTGGCGGTGGTGGTGGGGCGGAAGCTGATCTTCATACGTGTCTTCTGCGGCATTGGCATTGGATCGCTTTTCTTTCGGACTGCACGACTCACCCCACGAAAATGAGGCCCGACACGGCGCAGTTCGACGTATGGTGGCTGCCCGGCCACGCTGATTGGGGAATGTGGCGACTGCTGCAACGACTCGGCGGCTATAGCTGAAGCTGACGACCAATGCGAATGCAAATGCAAAAGCAAATGTGAGGGCTAATGCGCCGGCGCTGACGGTGGCGCTGGTATAGGTGAGTAATGCAGCGAATGTGATGTTTCACGGCGCCGTCCATGGCTGCGAGCACACGACGCGCTTGCTTGCTGGGCGCGCCATGAGGTCGCGGGATACGTCACAGCCACTGCGAGGTCCACTCACGCGCACACCTGCTTGCCCACCACGCGCTGTGCGGGCCAGTGGGTCGAACAACATCGCCATAACCGCACGCTTTGGTGTGGTAATTGATGCTCTTCTTCTTCTCATCGTATTTTACGAGCCACGCCTGCCCAAAAGGGCTACAGTAATGGGTTGCTGCTAAATCAGTAGTGACGCTGATGCGAACTCCAAGTCTGCTGGCGGACGGTTCGGTCCAGGCTGAACGGGTACTAAGGTAATACATGCAGTACTCGGATGCATGCATGGGGGTGCATTCCCTCCGCTTGCAGGCCCCCAGCACTAATACACCGAATGGATCGCGGAACTTGCGAGTACACCTTTTTGCATTCAAAGTGGCAAATTCGACGATTCAATGTGGCAAATTCTGCATTCAATATGTCAGCGCACTAATATGGTGGTGACGTAGAAGTTTATGGGGGGAAACTTAACGGGAAAACGCAAATCTCAAGGGAAATACTCTATTACATCCCAACATGCAATTCATGCTGGGTGTAGTAAAAATTCAGCATGGA